>CAUYON010149948.1:0-27781 GCA_963573935.1 Arctocebus calabarensis
TATTGCTCCCTTAGAGCTGGGGTAATGCTAAAAAGAAACTTTTGAGTTTGGAAATTCATATCTGTGCCTGGTGTACAATAACCCTCAAAAAATAAAGAAAGAAGGAAGGAAAAAGAAGGAAAGGAAGGAAGGAGGGAAGGAAAGGAAGGAAAGGAAAAAGGAAGAAAGGAAGAAAGGAAGAAAGGAAGAAAGGAAGAAAGAAAGAAAGAAAGAAAGAAAGAAAGAAAGAAAGAAAGAAAGAAAGAAAGGAAGGAAGGAAGGAAGGAAGGAAGGAAGGAAGGAAGGAAGGAAGGAAGGAAGGAAAAGAAAGGAGGGAGGGACGGATGGGAGAAAAAAGAAAGAAAGAAAGGGAGGGAGGGAGGGAAGGAAAGGAAGGAAAGGACAGAAGAAAGGAAGAAAAAGAAAGAAAGAAAGAAGGAAAGAAAGGAAGGAAGGAAGAAAGAAAAGAAAGAAAAAGAAAGAAGGAAGGAAGGGAAGGAGGGACGGAGGGAGAGAGGGAGGATGAAGGAAGGAAGGAAGGAAAAAGAAAGAAAGGGAGGAAGGAAGGAAGGAAGGAAAGAAGGAAGAAAAGAAGGAAAGGAAAGAAAAGAAAAGAAAAATAAACAATGACCAATCTTAATGCAGCAAATCACTACAACATTTTTCTGTATTTACACTTCACACAGCAGCATCCTCAGGAAAGCCTGCACTGGAGGACAAAGTCAGGACTTTACTCACTTTAAACAATTCTGGTAAAACCAGGATCTGCTGGGTAGGATGCCACACGGTTATGTATGTGCTTAGCCCTGACTTGATAAGTCTCAAACCTGGCCTTTCAGCACGTCAAGAGTTCCTTTCCTCCCAAAAATGTGGTCTGGAAACAGTTACTGTTATTAATTACTATAATTGCTGTGATTTGAGCATTTAATTGTAAGCACTATAATTCTCAGGATAATTTTTTAAGTTAATTATTATTATTACTATTTTGAGAGAGTTTCATTCTGTCACCCTGGGTGGAGTGCCGTGGTGTTATCATAGCTCACAGCAACCTCAAACTCCTCAGCTTGAGCAATCCTCTTGCCTCAGACACCTGAGTAGCTGGGACTTCAGGCACCTGCCTCTATGCCCAGCTAGTTTTTCTATTTTTAGTAGAGATGGGGTCTCCCTCTTGCTCGGGCTGGTCTTGAACTCCTAAACTCAAATAATCCAACTCTCAGAGTGCTAGGATTATA
The DNA here is from genome assembly GCA_963573935.1 of Arctocebus calabarensis. NCBI lineage: Eukaryota > Metazoa > Chordata > Mammalia > Primates > Lorisidae > Arctocebus > Arctocebus calabarensis. The sequence continues at coordinate 1,212 of CAUYON010149948.1, forward strand.
AATATTATATTATTATCCCTATTTTACAGATGAGGAAACTGATCTGTGGGAAATCCAAGGATCTCGCTCCAGATCATCTAGTCAATATCTGGTGGGCCCAAGACTGGAGACTTCAATCCTGGTGTATGGAAAGACTTTACTGGGCACACAAAATGTTTAAAAATTGAGAGACTTAAAAAATAAATCAAAATCTCTTATCTCTTGACAAACTGGAAGATCTAGCAGTGCTGCCTGTAAATTCTTGTATGTAACAGCTGGCGCTGAGTAAGGACAGCTGCCCAGGCCTGGACTGGGCCTGCTTCACTCCCTGTGGTGCCCTCCTCCCAGGCCCTGAGGCTTGGCACGGGTGGTTTTGCCTTGTGTAATCCTCGGGTGTGCATGGGGGTAAAGGCGACCTCTTTCAAAAGTCTCTCTGCAGTGTTAAAATCTCATCCTGACACTCCTGTGTTTCCAAATACTCTAGCAGCTTCTCAGCTCCCCTGGTGTCTCCAAGTCAAAGTCCCTGTGAAGCCTATAAGGTCCTTCAGTCCCTGGGCCCTTGTATCCCATCTGCCATTGTCTGAAGGTTTGTGCCTTCACTAAATCCACACTTTGACACCTAATCCTCAAAGTGACAATATTAGGAAGCAGGACCTTTGAAAAGTGACTTCACAAGGACTGAACCCTCCTGAATGAGATTAGCACCCTTTAATAAGAGACCCCAGAAAGCTAGGTAGCCCTGTCCACCAGGTGAGGACATAGCTAGAAGATATCATTTTGAATCAGAGAGATCCCTCATCAGATACTGAGTATGCTGACAACTTGATCTTGGACTTCCTCTCTCCAGAAACATGAGAGTGGTCGGTCCCTCCCTCCTTCCCTTCCTCTCTCTCTCTCTTTCTTTCTTCCTCTCTTTTTCTTTGCTTCTTTTGACACAGAGTCTCACTCTGTTGTCTAGGCTAGAGTGCCATGGTCTCACCCTACCTAGAGCAAGCTCAGATTGCTGGACTTAAACAATACTCCTGCCTCAGCCCCCTGAGTAGCTGAGACTACGGCACCTACCTTAGTGCCAAGCTAAAACTTTTCTTTTTTTTTTTAGTAGAAATGGGGCCTTGCTCTTGCTCAGGTTGGTCTCAAAACTCTTGACCTCAAGGGATCCTCCTGCCTTGGCCTCCCAGAGCACTGGGATTACAGGCATGAGCCACCATACCTAGCATTAAGTTTCTGTTCATTATAAGCCACCCAGTTCATATTTTTGTTATAAAGCCTAAATGGACCAAGACACCATCTGACCTCATTTGCCACCACTCACGCCACTCCTGTCACACTGGTCTCCTTGAATGGGCAGGTAGGATCCCCCTGGGAGCCTTTAAACCTTTCTGTCCCCTTTGCCTAGAACTCTCTTCCCTGGTGACCATGTGGTTTTTGTGTACCTTTGATCTGACCTTAGTGAGGATTTCTTTTAGAACTGCACATCCTCCCATCCCTGCCTTTCTCCAGCTTCTTGTCTTATGTCATATTACCTATAGCTCTTGCCATCTTCTAATTTATGTGTACTAATGTATCCTGATTTTATTTATTATCTGTCTCCCCATATTGCTTTGCATATGGGAATATAAAGAAACACACAGAGTTGTTTCCCATGCTCCTTCACTCTATTGCACAGAACATGAGCCATCACACGGTAGCTTCTCAATAAATATTTGCTTAATTTTTGAATCAGTTTGATAACAGTAATATCTAATTTGGGAAGGTTAAAGAGAATTAAAATACTAGACAATATGCATGTAAGGTGCATGGAAAGAAATTGAGTGAAAATGTTCTAAGATTCTTATACTGATCTGGAGACCAATATAGATAACTAATGCATGAGTAATTACAATAAATTTAAATGGACTAAATTTGCCCTTTAAGAGCTAAAGATTTTCTAATTAATTAAATGCTTAAAACCAACAAAATATAGCTAAATGTTCTTTGTAAGAAACAAACCTAAAACACAAGGACATAGAAAGGATGAAATCAAAGGAGAGTTACAATATATGTTAGGCAAATACTACCCCAAATTACTCTTGCAATAGAAAACAAAAATCACCATTAGGAAACACTACCATCATTACACAATAGTAACATGTTCGGCTCACCTGTAATCTACAGCAATTATAATGTTGTAGGCACTAAATAAAAGTCTGAGTATATCTAAAAAGTAGAATGTAAGAGAAGTAAGAGAGAAATGTGAAAGAGTCTGCATGCCTCAATCTATGACGTATGTTTACATTTGGGGGAGGAATTATTTTCATTCTCATTTCTTTTCTCCTCTCACTACAGTCCTAGGGTCTATGGGCTCAAGTAGTTCCTATAAGCCCTATTTGAAAGTATATGCCACTATCAAAGAGTATAACATTACAATGGCATGCTAAAATGTCTGTGCAAATCATATACGTACATAAGTGTGTTTCACCCGGCAACCTGTTCCTTCATCTGCCACAAACCATGCGCCAAGTTTCAGCTGAGGGTGGGACCGGCTCACCTGGATGTTGAGCTGTTTTTCATGCAGGGCCCGCTGCAGCTCCAGCAGGCTCCCCTTGAGCCTTCTCAGCTTTGCTGCCAGTTGCTCAGCCTCATCCTTGGTATGAGCCTTGCCCTCCAGCAGCAGGTTCTCGTTGTGGACTGAGAGCTCTGACAAGACCACCACCTTCTGCTCAATCTCCACCAGCATGTTCTGGAACAAGAGAAATAAGGGTGACGCTCACACAGGCTGCCAGCCCCTGCTAAGACTGTTTCCCACAGGGAAACATGACCCTTCTGTAGTCTTTCACCAAACAAACAGGCTTGTATTGTTTTTTGGCAGTTTTCCCACAGTCCTTAAGGGTAGTATATAAAATTTTTTTTCTACTTGTCTGAGCTTCTTAATTTTTCTCTTTTTTAAAAATGAGATATCATATAATCGAAAACACTTTGGGAAAAAAATGGTAAGCACATTTTTACACAATCATCAGATAAGGTGAAAAGGCTACTGTCTTAGAGTTGTCCTATTATTATTATTTTGTGCTAGGTTATAATACTTATCACTAATACTAATAATATTGAAAGCATCATTTGATCAACCTTTTCCTTGTCAATTTAGAAAAGATCCTCTCATTCAAAACTTTTTCCTTCTTCTTCTTCTTCCCTATTTCCAAATGTAAAACTTCTTGGGTTGTTTACTTTTTTTCTTTTAGGTTACTGGTTGTTTTTTTTTTAATTTGATATTTGTTTAATAAAAGTTTCCTTGAAATTTTACTTTCACTTCTTGTAACAGCTCTCTAGTGCTATAGGGTTTTCCTTTAAAATGGAGACTAAATCTAGATGAACAGAAAAATAGACTCCCTTCTTCCAAGGTAAGACTTAAAACAAAGACTAGGAAGATGTCAAACAAAATACACATGTATTTTCTACAGAAATCATTTGTTTTGCATACTCTTTAATTCTGATCTCTTTGATATGTACTTTCTAATATATATTAATAATTTAGTAAAGAGAAATACATTTTATTTCCCTGTATGAAATCAGATTATTATCGTCCCATCAGCATCAGCTTTTAAGAATATATTTTCTTTTCTCCTTTTTCTTTTTCTTAAGAGATAGGGTCTTGCTATGTTGCCCAGGCTGGAGTACACTGGCTATTCACAGGTGCAATCCCACTGCTGATCGGCATGGGAGTTATGACTTGCTTCCTTTCTGACTTGGCCTGGTTCAGCCCTACTCAGACAACCTAGTGGACCCCCACTGCCAGGAGATCACCATATTGATGCTGAACTTAGTGCAGACACCTGATCAGCATAGCATACTACAGCCCAGATCTCCTGAACACAAGAGATCCTCTGGACTCAGCCTCCCCAGTAGCTGGGACTACAGGCATGTGCCGCTACACCTGCAAGAATATACTTTCAAACCCACAAACTAGGACAAAGAGAAACTTTTACTGAAATGGGGATTATTTGCTAAAGTTTTAAGAAATTAATATAATTCTGTGTAGGACTGATTTTTCCGTGTCCTGAGGGCCCATAACTCTTTCAGAAGTCTAAGGAAAATGTTTAGTTTTAATTTATTTTAAAATCAGAAGAAAAACAAATATAAAACACACAATATGGAATATGCATCAATGAATCCACCTAGGATTATAATAGTCTTTGCATCATAGTAGTTGTAACATAAAAATATAGTGTTTGGTACGGGGGAGGGGCCTATGAAAGCAAAAGGCCACACCCACCAAAATCAGCATGTGGCTCCCATTCTGCAGAACGGTCACAGTTATAATTAGCATACAACTGATTCATACTAGATTTTAATTGACTAGGTTTTAGCTGGCTTAAATACCAGACTTTTATTAATTTTAATTTTAATTAAAATGTAATTAATTTAACGTAGTGACTAAATATTATATTTTACTAAACTGTTGTTTACTTGTGTAACTTCATATGCTTCTACTTTCTTAAAGTTTAATACTCTGTGAATGTCCTGAAGTAGACTTTCTGAAATGGGGACATCATGCATTCTTATAAAAATTGATATCTCCTAAAAGGCAGTAATGACAAAACATAACTTCAAAATGCTAGTGCACATGGTAATTTCAAATGCTAAAAACAGATAACTCTTCTCACAAAAGAAACATTAGAAAGAAGATATAAAGAATGGAAAATTCTGGGATATAGCTCTTCTACTAATCTCTATCATCTACACAGACAATAACAGTGCTTTGAATACATATGGATAAGTTTCCAAGGCATTAAAAAATCCAAGTGATGGGCAGTGCCTGTGGCTCAAAGGTTTAAGGTGCTGGCCTTATATGCTGGAGGTGGAGGGTTCAAACCCAGCCCTGGTCAAAAACTGCAAAACAAACAAACAAACAAGAAATCCAAGTGATAATAAGCAATATTATGAATCTCAAATCATGAATAAGAATGCCCAAAATGGTATTGTACATATTAAGAAAAAAGTTGGTGCTCACTAATTAAAGATTTTTATATGTGTCCTCTGATTTCAAATAGGAGAAATAAAAAGTTGTATAACTGATATTTAACCCTGCAGATTAGAGAGGGTTTTCTAGACACTCCCTATCTAACTAAATGAAAAGGCTTTTAAGGCATACTTGACCTCCATGTGAAGTCTAATATGCATGCTGCTCATTGAAGTTCAATAATGGATACATGGAGTTTATTATCTATTCTCTCTCCTTCTATGTGTGCTTAGAAATTCTCATAATAAAGAGGTTTGAAAATATAAGAATAAACCCCTTAAGTCAATTACTCCTCACATCGATTCCTGGACAGCTAACATGGGAGGTAACAAATTCTCTGCTCCAGAAGACAACTTTTCCATGTTTTGTCTGTCTGCCTAAAAGTTTTCCAAATAATATATCTGGACTAGAACCAATATTACAACAGAACACCCAGGACACTTCCTGCTGTGTTTATTCAGTCTGACTCACTGATACTTCTCATTGGTTTATACTCCCTATTAGCCACTGAATATCGATACCGTGATATATATTTTGGTATCTGCAGTATTTAAAATGTCCATTAAGAAGCTGAAGGTTTTCTAAAGAGCAGGCACTATGAGTAATTTTTTTTTTTCAAAAACTAAATCTACATTTGGATTTCACTTTAGGTTTTATAATTTATTGCTTTTTTTTTTTTTTTTTAAGACAGAGTCTCACCCTTGGTACAGTCACAGCAACCTCAAACTCTTGAACTCAAGTGGTCCTCTTGCTGGGATTAAAAGTGCCCAGGGTCTCACTCTTGCTTCTCTGGTCTCTATCTTCTGAACTCAAGCAATCCACCTCGGCCTCAGCCTCCCAGAGTGCTAAGATTACAGGTGCAAGCCACCTTGCCTGGCCTATAATGTATTTCTTTTTACTCTTTAAACATATAAAAGACCAGTATGTTTTCTATAGTTAGAAAATCTTCATGATATTGGCATAGTCCTTTGAGACCATTTTTGTACCTGGCAGTCCACAAGCTGGGCCTCCATGTCCATGGGCTCCTTGGGTGGACCCAGTGCAACGTCCAGAGTGGCCTTGGTACTCAAGAGCCAGTGGTCCAGCTCGTCGGCTTCACAGCGATACCTCTGCAGAGCTTGTTCCTGTCTCTGCTCCTCCAGTTGATCATTTAACTTCTCCTAATGAATTAAGAATAAATTACCCTAAGATGAAATCTTTAAAATTAAGTACAACAGAGCAATGGTCCTAAGCCCTCACTGTACATAACCATCACCTGTGGAATAAATACCCTTAGGCCATGATAATTAGAATTTTTTTATTTTTTTATCTGTTTTTTCTTTAGGCTAGTCAAGTGAGGCAGTGGGAGTGGAGAGGGGAAGAAAGAGATCTCTACCCAGTTGTGATTAATTAGTTGTAAACACCACTGCACTCTGCACTCCTCCATATAATTAGAATTTGTTCAAACATGTATTTTCTAAAAGACTCGATAATTTCAATTTGTGCTCAGGGTTGAACCAGGTGTTCTCAAATTTAGGAACACATCTTAGGAGTAGTCTGTAATGTGAAGATGGACGTGGCCTGGGGTCAGAAGAAATCATTGTTACAAAGCAGTTGGTAAATGGTACATCTGACCTCAGCGCGTGGGATGAAGGGAGAAACGTGACCCACCTAAAGGGGCGGCCACCATGCAGTTTCAGGTCCAGTGCTACTTGCGTCTCAAAATAAGGCAGAAATCTGAATTTTTAGGTTAGATTCTGTTTTGTTTTGTTTTTTCAATGACTACAAACAATTCAGGTTAAAATAATTTAGGCCGATCACTTCATTTTGAAACCCCATAAGTTATTTTTTTTTTTAATTTCTGATTAATACAAGGGAACATACAATGGGGTTACATAGTTTGCTTTTGTTGAGTCCAAGTTCTAAGTGTGTCCTTCATCCAAGAGTATGCAATATCCCCATGCAAGTACCCACTGGATAGGAGTTTACCATCCCCTTCCTCCCCCCTCACTTGAGTTTCATTGAGTTTCTTATCTCATGTGATCAGGTAGGTGTTAATCTATTAGTTTTAATTTAGTGCTAAGTACATGTGATGTTCGTTTTTCCATTCTTGTGATACTTCACTTAGGAGAATGGTTGTTAGAAAAGATGTAAAATTTACATCTGTTTTGTTTTTATGGTTGCATAATATTCCATGACCCTACAAGATTTTCATAGAGTAGGGACAATATGAACAAATTAAATTAACTTTAGGGTACTTTACCTTATTTTAAAATTTATTTTACTAATAATTCTTTATTATTTCTAAATTAATTTCTTATTGGTTTATAATGGAGATGAATGATTGGGGCACATACAATGGTTTTTATTTCTATAATGTAAGACATGTAAGAATAGATCATTTAATTTATAATAGGTAAAACGACTCTCTTTTCTCTTCCTTCTCCCGCGTGTCTCGTGTCTCTCTCTCCCTCCCTCCCTTCTCTCCCTTCTCTCTTTCTCCTCTCTTCCCCTGTTTTTCTCTCTCTCTCTCTCTCTCCTTCCCCTTAATGCTGCTCTGCAGCTTCCTTGCTAATAAAGACCTTTCGTGCAAAAAAAAAAAAAAAAGGTAAAACGAGAAGGAACCTCTATACACTTATGATACCACAATAAGGCCGTGATACGTTGAAGTTGAATTATGTTATAATTGGTAGCTAAGTGAAATAATATTCAGTTCCTATAATAAGAAATGTATTGAGAATCAATTATGTGCCAGAGAAGAAACTAAGAGACATAGGAGACAGCTGGAGCCTCTGGTCTAAGCAAATTATAGAAGTAATAATGTGAACATCTTATACACTTAGGACCAAGAATTGTAAGATAACAAATAAAAAGGAAAATTATATATTTCTAACACATCTCTTATTGTTGCCAAAATTTGTCTATTAAATAATACGTAAATTACCTAACATGGGAACCATAATTGCAAAAGTATTTTCATGAATTACTACGTTTGAATTGGCTAACAGTGACTAAACAGGATTTATCCTTTGCAGTATTAGTAACACCATCCATCAAATGTTCTTATTTAAACATAAAGACTATTATGCAAACTTCTACAATTATTCTTCAAAGGGCTCATGACCACTAAATATTTGCTGTCCACATTTTCAATATTTTATGCATGAAATGAGTCAGGAAGGAATAAAAGGACATAGTCACGGTTCCATGTTGACTCATGCTCTATTCATGAGACCATTCTAGAATATAATACTAGTTTTTTGGAGAGGGAAATGATGAAAAGGTAGATCATGTCAGTAACCCACATGCTTATCAACATAAGACTGAATTCAGAAGGGGGCACAACTTCTGAGTTACTTGTTACCTCCAACAGCTGCCGTTTCCCCAAGGCTTTCATCCTGATGGTGGACATTCGCTCGGCCAAGACGGTGAGTGTGGACTGCAAGGCCAGCTGTTCTGCGGGGTCCGATTCGGGAGACTCAGATACCAGCTCTTCTGCGAGAGAGGCCTGGAGCTCGTTGATTTCATCTTGGAGCATGAGAATCTCATCCATCAGTGCCTGGAGGAAAGACTATGGAATTACACTCATGTATTCATTTTCTTGACTGAGGAATCACACCACTAGCTGAGACCCACATCCATTTCATTTCACTTGGAAGTCACTGAACCAGAAAAGGAGCCTACTCATCTAAGTTTCAAAATGAAAGTATCAGACTGAATGCCAGGTCATGTTTGACTGTAGTACTACTATGCATATCACTACCCTAAGTGACATTGAATGAGTTAACTAATCTTACTGGTTTTCCATAAGCACATTTGTAATACATCCAAGAGGGGGGTATGCACACTTATTTCTAGGAGTTTCCAATTCTATGTTGGAAACAAAATTCATCACTTTCTTCCTTAACATGATGTTCCCATTCTGAACTTCCCCACATCTGAAGTAGCACTGCATTCTGTTGCCAAACTCACATTATATCTCATAAGATGGGAGAAATCTATGACCAGTTACTAGACGATCATATCCTACTCACTTTTTCTTCCTCTCATGTATTCTAAAATATGAAGTCTTTCCTAGGTGATGTCATCCATTCCCAAGGTTTGAAATGTTCTCCAATGCTGAGAATTTTTAAAGGTGTATCCCTAACCCAGACATCTGTCTTACATTCCAGGCTGTGTGTTCAACTTACCTAGTTCATGGGTGCCTCCATCCTATGAAGTCTAAACCTGCTTCCAGTCCTGTCTTCTTTTTTTTTTTTTTTTTGAGACAGAGCCTTAAGCTGTCACCCTGGATAGAGTGCTGTGGCATCAAAGCTCACAGCAACCTCCAATTCCTGGGCTCAAGTGAGTCTCCTGCCTCTGCCTTCCAAGTAGCTGGGACTAAAGGCACCTGCCACAATGCCCGGCCATTTTTTGGTTGCAACCATCATTGTTGTTTGGCGGGCCTGGGCTGGATTCGAACCCGCCAGCTCAGGTGTACGTGGCTGGTGCCTTAGCAGGTTGAGCCACAGGCGCCGAGCAGCAGTCCTATCTTCTAACACCAATCCTCATTGTTCAAGCTAGAGACCTGGGAATCATTCTTCATAACTTCCTCTCCCTCACTCACCATCTCTAGTCCATCACTCAGTTCCACTGCTCTTATCTCGAAAATATGTCTTATACATCTGCATATCTCTACTGCTGGCAGCCAAAGTTGAAGTTAATGTCCTCTCTTGTCTGAATTGCTATTATCTTTTCTTGATCAGTCTACCAGGTTACAGTCCTGTTGCTCCAGTCTACTGTTTACAAAGCAACCACATCAACCTTTTAAAATGTAAATTAGAATGAGATCAATAATATCAGACAAGATGCCAGTCCTACTGTTGGCCCATGAGGGAAGTCATTAATTCAATTTTAAGGTATCTCTGAGCCCATGGAATAGACACAATGAGCTAAGTTCACTCTCCCAAGTTGAAAAAATCATGAACAAGAAGTTATCATTGAACTTAAGTGATGGCTGATAGGGAATATTGCAGGGATATGATCCATTATGAATCATGAGAGGTAAAATGCATGGTAATAGCAACTACTGATTGACAAAATGACGATGCAATGGTGGCAATTCAAGGAAACAGTAATCTCATTTTAGCAGCCTTGGAACAAGGATGCTCTGCTGAAAAGTCCATGTCTTCTCTCCATCCTTTATGATATTATTAATGGAAAATAACCCAAACTCTGTAACCTCAAACCTCAAGTATGAGGACCATATCCCAGAGCCATATCTCAAGAAGCTTTGAGCAAGTGGTCCCACCATTAGTTGGGTTGTGTGCATTTCAGGAGATAGGAGTTACACGTAAAGTCAGAAATCAGTATGTGGAAGGTGTACATTGATTTGGCCAGAAACGGTGGGACATCTCAAAGTGGTGACAGTGGTGGGGAATGGGGGTGGGGGAACATGTACATTTTCATATTAAACTTTTTGTTAAATAAACGTTTATAAAAGTAAAAACATTGTAAATTAGATTATCCTACTCCCTCATTTTATGCACTGGCTTCTTTTTGTAGAATAAAATCCAAACTTCTTACCATGCCTGGGTGGTCTGGCCCTTCTACCTCTTATACCAACCTCCTCTGTCTACATTCCGGCTTTCCTCAGTTCCTGGAGGACCCCCAGCTCTTCCTTGCCATAAGGCCTTTGCACACATTATACCCTTAAGCTAGAACCCCAGAGAATTTGAGAAACATTATTTAAACCCTCCCCTTTTTTGGTTGTTGTTATAATGTCACAGTTAGAGCTAAGATCCACCTAAACTTAATTTTTGTGTCCAGTGTAGATGGGGTGAAAATTATTTTCTTTTTTTCACCCATCGTTTTCCAGAATAATTTTTTTTTTTAGAGACAGAGTCTCACTTTGTCACCCTTGGTAGAATGTCATGGCTTCATGGCTCACAGCAACCTCCAGGTCCTGGGCTTAGGCAATTCTCTTGTCTCAGCCTCCCAAGTAACTGGGACTACAGGCGGCCGCCACAACGCCTGGCTATTTTTTTGCTGCAGTTCAGCCAGGGCCAGGTTTGAACCTGCCACCCTTGGAATATGGGGCCAGCACCCTACTCACTGAGCCTCAGGCACCGCCCTCCAGAATAATTTTTGCCATAAGCTGGGTATCTGCTCCTAGCCTCAAATTCTGTTCCATTAACCCATTTAGCAAATATTACACAACCTCAATTATTATAGCTTTGTAAATCTGTGCAAATACCACAGAATTTTTATTATTACAGTTCTATAAGTCTCACTATCTGGTAGGGTAAGTCCTTCAACCTTATTCATATTTTTCAAGGTTGTCTTGGCTATTTTTGGCCTTTTGCATTTTATAGTATTTATTTTTGACATGTTTGCAATATGTTAGAATTAGCTTATCCACCTTCATCAAATTTCCTAACATGACTGCATTGAATTCATAGACTGATACTGTTTATCATAAAGTCAAGGTATTTTTTTGTCTGGTAAATTATTTTCTATTATTTTATAATCACTCCTTGGGGCCTGATTGCTAAAAGTGTAAAATTGATACTATTTGGTCTGATGGCAAAGGCTCCTCCATGATTAGACTGGTCTCATTACACCTTTTGCAGGGATCCTTCTGCACAAGCAGGAAGAGCCTCCTCCTGATTTCACCACATACTCATTCTCAGTCTTTCCTCTGTGCCTTTCCACACACATTTACATTTATATTGCCTCTTACCCACACCTGTTGTCATTCCAGATTTTCAAACTCTGTGTCTCCCCAGAGTCCTGGCTAGATCTCATTTAACCTACTTTCCACTACAATCAGCTTCCGGTTTTCCGTCCAATGTATTGCTAATTTACACCAGCACTACCTCATTTAGTCTCAGAGAGTTTATCCTATTAGGTGTATCCTGAAGCTCCCAATTCAAACACACGATGTTCTAATATAGTTCTCTGGGTGCTCTATAGTAAGTTATCAAAAACTTAGGAGCTCTAAAACTGTTAGCTGAAATCCTGTTAGAGGCAGGCCTCTATTGATGCTTGAGTTTACTGTGAAGAGAGAGTAGATAGTTTTTAAAGTCACTAGAATTTTTTAACTTCAAGATTCTATCACTAAACTCAATGGGTATGAAATTTTCTTGGGGTCATGGAAATGTTTTGGAACCAGATAGAAGTGATAGTTGTACAACACTGTGACTGTGCTAAATGTCACTGAACTGTACAACTTAAAATGGCTAATTTATTTCAGTGGCTTTCATCTTAATTAAAAAAAAATCAACAGTCAAATATATCTTCAGGCCCATATCTGAATACAAGAGTTGTTGGTAGTCACTTTAACACCAAGGGTGACTTTCAGAACTATCAGTAAGAATATGGTTCTTTTCACACTATCTGTAAGAATACAGCTCTTTTCAAATTCTATTTGAGTTGGTACAGATATCGGAAAATAAAAACGAAATAACCTCAGAGCTCTGCCTATAATCTATCACTAAGCTTAGCGCGGCAACACGGGTCCCCAAAGCATTAGCTGCCCATCATAAAGAAGGTCCCGATTATAGCAGCTTAACCCTCAGAACAACAGTCTTAAATCAGCTTATGAACTGCATTAAAGTCTTAAAATTAAATCTATTATGCAAGTTAGAGAGGATGACAGCAAAGGCAGAGAGCACCACCCAAAGTTAGCAGTTTAGACAATGATTAGGGGAAAACTGTAGGAATTATGTCAGCTCTTTAAAGAAATAATACTTTCAAAAAGTGTTTGGGAAAGAAATAACAAAGTATTTCTATTAATTTTCAGGAAATATAAAAAGCATACTGGATTTTTCTCACTCCTATTCAGTTGAAATTTAAAAATAGTAATTCTACAGTAGTGCTTTGGATTTTTAAAGTACCATTCCAGAAGCTAAGAACAAATTTAGATACTGTGATACCATTAGCTTTTTATGTGGGCAGCTCTGTTCCAGAATTTGTGGAACTTAGGCACAGACAGTAAATGTTAGTAAAAATAGCTTCAGAGGGAAAATGTTAGATTTGTGATGATATGCAAAATTATACAGACTTATACATTATTTATTTATGTTGTCTCTCTCTCCCAACAGGACATTAATATAGCTGTTAAGCCCCAAAGACTGGTATTCATCACTGAAATAGTTATATCTCCTCATGGCTATGATAGCTAACATGACCACTCCAACTTATAAAGTGATAAAAAGGGTGGCGCCTGTGGCTCAAGGAGTAGGGCACCGGCCCCATATGCCAAAGATGGTGGGTTTAAAACCCGGCCCTCACAAAAAAAAAAAAAGGAAAGGGGGATAAAAAGTCAAGAGGTTGGCCTTAATTGTAAGAAAATCACAGATTTACTTCTAATTCCTAATTGTTAAAATTGATGTGCAGTTTGGGGTTTTCTCAATTAAGTCCTTAGAAAAAAATAATAATTTTATTCTCTATTCTGTTTATTTGCATTTTCATACTAATGACCAAGAGGGAGGGTATGGTGTTGATTGGCAAAAAACTTCCATTTTCAACTAGGAATTCTGGACCATCAGTCCTGCTTTCAGGCATTTCCTGAACCCTGCAGGAGGCAGTGAAGGGTCTTGGGGAACTGTGTTGAGTCACCTGTGCCATCAGACTGAAGGGCTTTGAACAAACGTGGAGATGACGTGAAACTAGAGAAGGAGACATTTAAACCTCTTCCAGGAACATTGGTTCCTGGTAATCTGAGTGCGTGAGCCTCACATTCACTCTCAGCCACCCTGTGAATAATCTGCTAGAATTCTTTTGAAGGATTAAAGAACATGGCCTGGTACAGGACAGCCCATCAAAGGTGGCCTGAGGAGCGTGCAATTGAATTGAAGAAAGCTCCTGGGGTCTTCTTGGCATCGTGAAGCAAAGGTACAGGGAACAGCAGGACAGACAGACCTACAGGACAGAAGATCAAAGAGCCCCTGCATGCTTCCGGCGACAGTCCTTTCAGAGAAGGGTGAGGCTGCTGGCCATCAGAAAACTAGAGCATCAGTTCAAAAGGACAGTGGGACACTGAGGTCCCTCTAGAAAGCCTTGGGAGGTCAGAGGTCCAGTGAGAAAATGGAGGGAATGCAGAGGGAAACAGCAATTTTCTTATCTTTTACAGCATCATCTCCAAATATGGCTGAGGAAGGGGGACTCTGGGATAACACAAAGACCTGCAAGGTCACCTAAATAAGGCCTAAACGTGGGCGCCGAGCACCTGAATCTCCCTCCAGAAGTTACGAAAGTGTTAAAACGCTGAAATACTATTTCTCAACATGCTGTCTCTCGATGAAATGTGCTCACTTTTGTGTTATACTGAAAGGTCCACACACACATACACACAAATGGTACAATTTTATCTGACACTACATTTGAATAAGCAACGTATTCCCAGGTTTGCCTGCTCCCAAACTAGAAAGATACGAAGAAAAGATTCTTACAGCTGATAGAGTACCCTGTCCTTGATAAACACACTACATCATGCTTTAACAGTTCTTAGCTCACATCTAAAGATGCCCTTCCCTCCTCCCACCTTTTGTAGGGTTGCCATAAGCTCCTGGATTCTACCTCATATCATGGTGAATGAATATCTGGGAGAATATATGTCTCAGCATCTTTAGACCTCGGTTATAATGCATAAATAGGATTGTGCATTAAGAGAACACCTCCTAAGGCAGCTAAAGTATTAGACAGATTTTAATACATGAATATTTCTTAGCACCCGTTTTAAATGGACAATTTTCAACAATCTTTCAGAGTTAGTGTAATCATCGTTTCTCACATAAAGCTGGTTCTGCCTAGTTTATATAACTTTTAAAGGAATGATTCAAGTCAAGGACAATTGCAAAATAACTTGGAACACCTTATCCCTCAGCTGTTTCTTTGCCCCTTGAAGTCTGAGATGTCTTCTCTTAAGGGGGGAGGTGGGGGTCACACACTGTCTATGTTTCTTAAAACAATAGTACTCAGAGAAGGTAGATTTGGGGTATATTTTATTCTTACAACGATGGCTCACAACTAAATCCAAATAATCTGCAAACTGTAAGGAAACACGTTTCATGTAATAAAAGTAAAAATGTTACATCAATGCTCGTAGCTTTCTTCAATTAGATTCAAGGTCTAAATTTCTTTCTTTCTTTTTTCTTACATCCCTCTCCAAAGCGCTGGTGGAAACAACCACCATTAGGAATTTGTTTACTCTGTAAGAACTGATAAATTAAAAAATAAAGTCAACCTGTTGTCCCGAACACACACCTGACAGGCAGAGCAGTCACACGCACGCACCTGGAGATTCACGCAGGAAACCGAAATCGTGGCTCCATTTACCTGATGTTCAGCCATCTGGCTTTCTGGACTCTGGTCGGGCTCAGGATTCTCGCTGAGTTTCAGCTCTATGGCCTCCATCTTGGTGGAGATGGACTGGAGTGAGTCCTGGTACCTCTGCTGGCGTTCCAAAGCTTCATAGAGCGTGCGTTGCTTCTCACTGATCTAAACAAGAAACAAGGGTTATTACCAAACGCTTCCCAGCCAGCCCCTTATCTTCCAGATTACAACATTTCTTTCCTCACTGCTTTATCTCTGTGGCCCCAACAGAGGGCATTCAACCGCGCTGGATGTGTAAACTCTACGCCTGTATTTCATAAGACAATCACTAAGGTCACTGGTGTCTGGTGGGCTTAACCGAGTCTATATTTTGAAGACTTACCACGTTCTTTAAGGTTTCCCACGAACGCTGCAAATCACCCAGGTTAGCGGTAGCAGATGGCTCCAGTCCTGGCTCATAGAACTCCTGGGATGTCGCCCTGCTCGGGGAAATCCTTGCAGCATCCGTCTGCAACTTCTCAGCCGACAAGGCTCGGTAATATGCAATGTCCTGTGAGCGCAGAGCACAGGGTTGTATTCAGAAGGAGGCCAGAGTCTGGATTAACATGCTCTTGGTGCTATTTGTCACGTGGAGGAAAGGCTTTCAGAATTTGCACCTTTGCTGGGCACCACAAACTGATAAGGTTAGCAAATTCTTATGATAAGAAGACTTGAAAGATCATATCAAAGCACATTATAATGGCTTCAGAATTTTGGCTTATATATATGTGTATACTCTATCAATATTTCAGATGTCAAAACTCATATTTGGCAAAAAGGAAATACAAAGGATTTAAGTGGTACACATATATTTAAAGACTAACTAGCAGGAAAAAGAAAATCACAATGATCTAGTTCTTAAAATGTTGCTGAAGGTATTGATTCATGTTTTACATGATTTTTAAAAAGTACTCGATTTAAATAAAATTAAATCTATAAATAATTTTTCGCATATAATAAGATCTTCCCTATTTCTAACTTCACTATTTATAGAAATTAATTTAAATATTTTAATATGAAATAAGAGAAAATTCTATGAGGAAGTTAAAACTACTCTTAGGAACAAACAATCAAAAAGTTCAAGTTCTCATTACAGGCACAAATTCCTGACTCAAAGGCTGCAGACAGGCAGCCTAAAGTCATCTCTGACGTTCATGCATATGGTTTGGCTTATACAGTATTTTAAATTGTTTAAAATCTCTCTTTAACAATATAGAGAGATTTCATAAAAATCCAGCTGCATGGCTTCTCTTGTAAACTTTCTTGTATGTAACCTTGGGTCCCATATCCTTATGGAGACAGTAATTCTAAGAGAGAATCCATGGCCTCTTTTACGTGCAGCAGTGCTGGCCGGGTCCCTGCAGTCCCCTCCCTCCTGGGCCTGTTCTTCTTGTTCATATCACCAAGAATTAAAGTGCACAACTTCTGTACCTAACACCTTCCTGGTTTTGACTTTGCCCACTTCCTTTCCCCTGTCTGCATTGGCCCAGAAAGATCTGCTCTAAAAACACAGCTCTGCACATAGCTGCGAGTTCAGTTCCTCGATGGATACATATTAGCTTTTCGAGGAAGTTTAAATTCTTTCATGTGGCATTCACGGTTTCTTCCAAGGGGTTCCTGCATCCCTCTGAGTCTCGGCTCTCCCCTTTCTCCTCCTCCAAACCCATGTTTCTCCAATGTCGCTGAAATGATCTGCAGTTGCCTTGATGGGCCACCTTTCTTCCTGTGTCCACAGCCTTCCACATGTGCTTAGTTGGGCCTGAAACACTTCCTCTCACCCTACCCCGTGCACTGAAGCTGCCTAACTTGCTCTCCTCCCTCCAAGAGAGAAGGGGTCATCTCTGGCCCTTGCAGCCTTGTTCAGCTGCTCACCCCTCCTCGTCCTCCTGGGAGGTGCTGCCTGGTAATCATTTGCCTGTCCTCACCCACAGTGAGAGCTCCCCGAGGGCTGCTGGGGCCACCTCTTTCACTCTTTCATCCCAAACAGGTTGTGGAGTGTTTGGAAATAACAGGCAGGCTTGTATGTTCATAAAAAGTCATGCATGTACACGCGCTTTGTAAACTCTGCTATTTTATATACATACTACTTTCCACTAGGAAAAGCAAAAAATAACTCAAGAGTGTAAACACGTTAAATTAAATACTCCACTATAAATAAAAATGTCTCCAGAAGAGCTAGAATAAATTTGTTACAAAAATTCTTTCTTCTATGTGTGTGTGTGCCTGGCTCAGGCCTACACACAGGAAGGACACCTCCTAATCTCTTAAAAGGTTCTGAAAACATATCACCCTTTACAGATGAGCTATTTGGGTCTATTTGAGGACTACATAAAGGCAATAAAATTAATCAGTCAGTGCTGTAGGTAACTACTAAATATGTCAACACTTGGTGTAGTGAGAAATCACCATTAGAAATACATCTCTCAATGCTTATGTATCTAAGAGCGTTATTACAAGATTCCTAAGGAAATAAATGTTAATGACCATAACTACTATTTGATCAGCAATGTTCCAGTTGGAAATGTACTTTCATGATTAACATCATATTTCATTTGCACAATTTTGAATTGAGTGGTATCATTTCCCATTTACCCACGAGGGAACTAAGGGATTTCCTAGGTCCACTTAGCTGAGAGGAGAAAGAGCCGTGACCCAGGGTGAGCTTCTGATTTGTAGGTCAGTGACTTGGCCCTTATGCTCCTTCCAAACCTAACTTCTCTAAACTCTTCTTCTGGCTCTGAGTCTCAGCTTGCTTCTGAGGGGAATCAAGAATCTATAGCAAAGTCTGGGGCCACCTCATTTCTACTTTCAAGTATCTGAACCGTTATTACATTTTAGCTGATCGCTATTGTCAGAGGCTGAACAAGCTGGCTGTGAGTGGGATCAGGTAGTTACATAATGAGATCTACTTGTAGAAACAGCAATCACAAACCCTTTTGTAACAGCTATGATTTCATAAGGCAGTTATATTTGGCTGCTCTCTGAAACAGCTGTGCCCATTTTGTACAGGGTTCTGAACTGAAAACTTGGCTTCAAGGGATTCGAAAAGTCCTCTGCAGTTTCAAGAGATGGTTTTGAAAAGCCAATGCATCATTGGTCCCATTATTATATTTTTTCAATGTGTGATGACTTATCTAAGAATAACGTGGCTGTTACAACTGGCTTGTTTGTTTGAGTGAGTCGTCAAGCTCAATACACTTATTTTTTAATAGCTTCCTCTGAGTGAAGCTGTTTGACTTAAACTGAAAAAGCATTTCCCCTAATTCATAGCATCACATCTGTATAAATGTTTTAGGTTAACAATTTTATTTAATCAATGTTTTCCTGTGACTGCAGGAGGGAGAAGGGATGAAAACAGCACACTCTCACTTAGTTTTAGGATTTGGTTAATGTCAAGCAGTGATAAAAATGTTTGCACGTTTCATCATCCTCAGGCACCTTCACCTACACCAGGGCTCTTTAACTCTCCAAGAGTTAAAGAGAGTGGTGTGGAGAGTTCAAATTTTAGAAAAGGAATACATTTTTTCCATAGTACTACTCTCAAGACCAGCAGCTATTCAATTTGAAAAATTTAAGAACCTTAAGCGTGTTATATAGGATAAGTCTATGGAAATCTGCTGACTATAGTCTAAGTTTTCTGATTCTAATAGCATCTGTAACCACAAGGATGAACCTATCATCAAAGAATGACTAATATATATTTTTAAATTAGAATTTGGAGAACAGTTTCCCAAATCCTCCAGGACGCCCTGAACTTCTCCTTTTTGGCTGTTGTTTTCATTTCCTCTTGTCACTTTGTTATTATTCGTCCCAGGTCAACTTTTCTTTCTAGACTGCAAGGTCCTCGCAGGCAGGGCCACTGCTGTCTCCTTAGTTCCTGTCCCCTGGCCCCAGCACATTCATGGATTGATAAATGGGTGAGCTGATAACTTCCCTGGGGCTACACTGACTTTCACTAAGAAATGAATGACTGTATAGTCTAAAGGTTTTGTTAGTTTTATATATATATTTTTTCAACAAGGGGATTCTCCTTATCACAGAATTCTATTTATAATGCTTTACTTTAAACTCAAAATGATATCACTGATTAATAATATAGCTTATAAAGCATTTGCTCTGTTTAGCTTCTTCCTTAATAATGTAACTCAACTTCTTTGAACACTTACGCAGTCACATAATTCAATTTTCTTATTGTTTTGACTGAAAAAAAAAGCTTAATATCTATTAAAGGCTTTTGATTATTGTAAAAGCGTCTTTTTTTTATTTCTAGCCAATATTTCTCTGGCTAGAAAACTTTCTGACATTTTAGTATTATCTATACTTAATACTACAATGCATAGTAAAAAGACGTCGACTAACAAAAAGACGTAATCCTGATTTCCTAGGAAATAAAATTTAAGATGATTGAAAAATAAGCAAAAAATTCAAATCTACCAGTCAGCCCAGTAAATATACATTCTTTAAATTAGTTCACAAATAGTAAAATTTTTAAAAAGTATAATGTTATAAATAGAAGTCTCCCATCTTCAAAATCTGAGCTAGTAAATATCAACACCACACTATGTTTAATGAATGTGAAAGTCGTCCCAGAATCATGTTTTTTTGGTGACAGAACCTCCGTTCTCTGCTAGGATGCAGAACCCTATTCTAGATAACTGTCAGACGCTAAAGCCATCATGCCTTAGTACAGGGTCTTCTTGGGTTATAATTCCTTCCCATGACCCAATTTTTGCTCATCTCATTGATGAGCAGGCCAGGAGAGGAAATGATAACCTGACTCAGTGGTCTCACATGGCAATCACAGCTAGTGCAACTGCAAGACCTCATGGTGTGTCCATGGAACCAAATAAAATAACGGCTAAGATCCCTCCCCACACCCTAGTGAGCACGGAGACAGAGAATGGAGTTCTGCATCCGCCCAGAGATGGTTGCTAGATGAATGTCAAGTGGAAGGTACCTGGTTAACAGAAGCATCTGTATTAGCCACAGGTGAGGGAGAGCGACAGGTGGGTGGAGAAGAAATCTCACTGCTGGTTCCCTCCTCCCCAGACTCCTCAGTGACAGGTGACAGCAAAGTGTGACAGCGCCCTGCAGTCATCTACCACGTAGTCCAAAGGACATGAAAATCAGTTAGCTATGTTAACAAAAGCCCTGACTGGGCACAGGTCAAAACAGAGATCATTATATAACAAAGGTTAGAATTACTAGAACTCA
This sequence comes from Arctocebus calabarensis, assembly GCA_963573935.1. NCBI lineage: Eukaryota > Metazoa > Chordata > Mammalia > Primates > Lorisidae > Arctocebus > Arctocebus calabarensis. The sequence goes on from CAUYON010149948.1 coordinate 21,736, forward strand.
AATTCACACATTAATTGTGGGTTAGTATTTAAAAGTTTCATCTTCAAGAGAGTGTGTTTCTAGGAATCATTTACAAAACAATCAGGGATACGAGTACAGAAGACATTTAGGAGTTTGGGGGTTGATTAAATACGTCTTTAATTTGTTTTCCTTTCCAAAAATGTATCTTTATAAAGAACTAGAAAAGTCATAAATCACACAAAGAAGAAAAGGGTCTATGAAATAACCGTCGGTCTTTGTGGGCCTCTCAAGTTCCAAACACCTTGAGAGATGAACACCCCCAAAGTAACATATAGTCAAAGGGACCCAAGTATTATCAGAGACATAGAACATACTTGGGAAGGTACCCAGCACCGGAAATCATCACAGTTACCAAAATACTCAATGCATTTGAGTTGCCAAGTCAAAGGGGCAATAATGGTGCAGAATTGAAAATAATGACGTTTATTTCAATTCAAAGCTAAACTTTGGTTTGTCTATTTTCTTATATTTCTAACAATAGCCTTTCTTCCGAATGTCATTAAGCATTTATACAACAGAGTGCATGCACATAAGTAGTTAGTTAGCTTGGAAATATGTACCATGATTCTCCCATCCCTCAGAGATCTAAAACTGAAGCTCAGAGCCTCTCAGCATTATTTCTACATTACAGACGAAGGCAAGGCGTGTTCACTAACTCAGCAGTCTGAAGCAAATACAGTAGTTTCCTTTCAGCTGTCATTGTTTACAGTGTCAAAGACTGGCTCCTGGCCCAATGTACTCAAAGGGAGTTCAGGAAACTCTTCAACTTGGATCTGCAAAATCTGAGGCTGGTCCCTGCAATCAACCCTGGGGAGGGAAACGGAGCCCCTGGCCAGGCTCCTGGGTCCGGAGCAGAGCGGCCAGGACTGACTGGCCGGAGCCTTACCATGACCACAGAGGGCTGGGCCGGAGGCGCGGGGAGGAGCTCTCCATCCAGGTCCTCGCCGGCGCCCGCCAGCCCCTCCACCTCGGTCACCGTCAGCAGCATGGTGGCGTGCCTGGCTTTCATGGTCAGCATCTTGCACTTGGAATTCAGGGAGGCGATCTGCTCCTGGTAGCCCTTGATTTTCTGAGCCAGCTCCTGAGGAAACAGCCCCCGGCCCCCGGGGTGTCAGAGCAGCATCAAAAGGAAACAGCGGCCGCCGCGTTCACTTTCCTGCAGCGCCGGCCAATGAGCGCGGAGCCGCGGAGCGGGGGGCAGGATGTGGCTGCGCAGGCGGCGGGCGGCCCCGGCCCGCGGTGGCAGAGCCGGGGCGGTGCACGGAATGGCTTCTACTCGCACCGATGCCCCACAGGCCATCCTGAACACGAAGAACCGGCCACTGTCATGAAAAAGCGGAAGCCTCTGGCATGTACGACATGGTTCATGCCGGGGAAATGAGGTCATTTCTAAAACCACCAGAAATCGCAGCGCTCAGCTCCCACCACGCTGAGTGCGTCCAACAGAGATGACAGTCATTTACTATGCATAGGGTCACATAGAAAACTGCCTGTCTGCTCCTGTTCCTGGGATTTTTTTTTCCTAGACAAATTAGATATTACATAGGGAATTTTAATTTCTTATGCAGATTGTAGCCCAAATAAAATCCTGTACATTCATCACATTTTCTCTCATGTGTTCATTCTATCATGTTGCAACTGCTGCTGCTTCAAGTAGAGCTTTGAACGTGATGTGCAGTTCAGAGTCAATGGCTTTTAATCTTGTCTTTGGAAAAAAATTATTCTGAGAGATGCAGCTTTTTGAACTAAGAGCCTTTCGGAATTTGTTCTGGAAAGCACATCGCTCTTAAAAAGGTAGCTATAGATTCATTTTAGGAGTACAATAATGCTAAAATATTAAAGTTACAATTTTTGCTTAAATATTAAATGCAGTAAATATTAATATTGAAGTTAAACTTTCTTGAATCTTTAAAAAATGAAAATGCATTCTAAAACACGAATTCTGAAAGTACAAAACGATTACTATTTTTTATTCCTTTCTTTGGTCCTTTGCCTGAGAAGAATTCATTTAGTGTTTGTATAGAATGCATTTTGGGACAGACATTAAATGTCATTGCCTTTAAAATGATAATGTGTATATGTAGATACACACACAGTCATCCCTTTGTATGTGAGGGGGATTGGTTCCAGGACCCCGGCTGGGATACCAAAATCCAGGGATGCTTAAGTCCCTGATACAAAATGGGACACTCTCCCAAACACTTTAAATCAGTGAACTCCAAGGTCCAGACTGCAGACCAGTACCAGTCGGTGGCCTGGCCTGTTAGCAACCCTGCCACACAACAGGTGGTAAGTGAGCAAAGCTTTATACATCATTGTCTCCTATCACCCCCAGATGGAATCATCTAGTTGCAGGAAAACAAGTTCAGAGCTCCCACTGATTCTGCATTATGGTGAGTTGTATAATTATACCCTTATGTATTACAATGTAATAATAATAGGAAGAAAAGTTCATAATAAATACAATGTGGTTGAATTATCCTGAAACCATTACCTGCCACAACCCTGTGGAAAAAGTGTCTTCCATGGAACAGGTTTTTTGTGACAAAAAGGTTGGGGACCTCTGCTTTAAATCATCTCTAGATTACTTATACCCAATACAAGGTAAAAGCTGTGTAAACAGGTGTGGCAATGTATTGTTAAGGAAATCATGACAAGAAAAAAAAAACAAACATGAACAGGTACAGATACAACCATCCATGGTCAGCTGAATCCATGGATGTAGAACTCACAGATAGGAAAGGCCAGCTGTATACAGGTATAAAACAAACACACTACACATGTTGCTATTATTGTTGTTTGTTTCTTCTCTCCCAATAAAAACCAAGAGGAAACTTATTAAAGGTAGAGTATCAATGTCTTTATATAGTGATCAAGAAAATGCCATGAAGGCTATCTGTAACAGAATGATCAAAATATTTCTGAATGTATATGAAGCACATTGTGCCCTATGATTGCACCAATGTACACAATTATGATTCAATAAGATTATTTAAAAAAAAAAAGAGGAGAGAAAACATTCTAGCAGAACTCAGCCAGCAGTCTGTTCCTTGACTTCCAGTATCTTAGGAATTCTTAAACCAGGGATTTAAAAAGTGGAAATTACTGTTTCTTTACCCTCTGGGGACATGGATACTTGGTTAAACATAAGAGGGCGCTTTAAAAAAATAGTGATAAAATAGCTATTTACTACGTCTACTCTTGTGGCAAGCACATAGATACTCAAAATGATACTTATATTTAGTTATCTTGCACTTGTAGAAACTGTGGTCCCCAACCTTTTTGGCACCGGGCACAGATTGCATGGAAGACAATTTTTCCATGGGTGGGGTGGCAGTGATGGGACAAGAGGCAGCGCTCAGGGAGTAACACAAGTGGTGGGGAGAGGCTATAAATACACAAGAAGCTTTTCTCACTCAACTGTTACTCACCTTGGATTTGGCCTGGTACTGGTGTAGGGGTTAGGGATGGCAGATGCAGAAGACATCTACCAGCTTACTGGACTCCTTGAATCAGTCCCCAGTCACTAAGCTTCTTTACCATGGCTTGCAGAATTAGGGTAAATTTGAGGCCTCTTTGTGAAGACTGAGTTAGTCTTAGACCTTCTACCCTTTGTAACTACATGGCTTGGCATGGCTCCCACTATAGTACCCTGCAAAGGTGTGACTGTGCTGACAGCATCCCCTGTTTCCTGAGTTGGAATTCTCAACTTCATTGTGTATTAACTCATTTGGTTTATTTGTTTAAAATGCAGCTTTGGTCACCACGTCCAAAGATTTTCATGTACTAGGTTTATGGGAATCTGCATTTCATAGTTAGCCCAGGGGACTCTAATGTATGCAACTCCCTTTGAGAAAGAGTTCTCTAGAACATTCTTTTATAAGTATTAACCTGCTTGTTTCTCATGACCTTCAAGTGTTAGTTATTCGTCTGTGATGAAATCGACTAAAATAAAATGGAGCACTGGGTTAATGTGTTACCCATTCTAGGAAGTATACACACACACACAAGGGTTGTCTGGAAAGTATCTAGCCACAGTTAATACTGTTTATCATATTATATAGCTGGATACTTTGTGAACATCCCTTGTACTTAAATTTTTATTAGGTGATTCTGAAAATGTGTATGAAGGTGGAAATTTCAGATACAGTGGCCATGCAAAGATAAGCAGGCCTCTGAGGCAGCCTCTTGCATTCAGGGCAGGCCAGTTGTGTCGGGTAGAGAGCAAAGAGGTGTGAGTGTTCTTTCATGATTTAAAAGTGGCAGGATAAAGTTTTCAAATCACATGCAACCTTTTAACAAGACAGAAAAGAAAATGGAAATTCCTTACAAATTAACAACTTATTAGTTATTTTTATGAGTTAAAGTAATCATTATAAAAGCCAGATTCCCCTTAAGGTTGAAATTCAATTACATGCAGACTGAAAATACAGGAAACCCCTCTGACTTCCAAATTTTTATATTATCATTGGTCAGGCATTCTCTACTAGGCACTTTCCTTCCTGTGTTTATGTTTTAAACACACAATGACCTCACCCGAAGACTAAATTATTTTGTAAATAATATAGTTATGTACGTGATTAGTGTATTATAAATATCATGAAATTAAAGAATTAATTGTATTTGGAGAAAGTGGATGACCATTTCTATATTAAATAAAAGCGACACTTGAATCTTCGAAGAATCTAACTATGATATTTGTTTTGGAAAAAATTGTTCGTTGGTCTCGCAAATGGAAGGGTAAACTGAATATCTAGGCTTTACAGAGAAATAAGACATGTCCCTCCAAGTTACTTCCTAAAATTCATGGTGCTATAAACCAGACCCCAAGAGAAAGAGTGTACTTGACTTACAAGGAATTGACAGATTAGGAAAGGAAACTCACTGCTAAGTGGGCTTAATCCCTGGCCAGCTGTGATCTGAGGGGCCACGTCTCCAAGCCACAAGCAGTCGCCCAGTCATAAGGTCATAATGATACCAGAAGAATAAGGTGGCACATTTGAAAACAGGGGAAATACTAACCAGCCTGATCTGAAAATTAGTAAAGTAAACAATATAGACCATCTTCTGATTTTGGTGAAAGGAACTGAAATAACTTAATATTCCAAAGAACATATTTTCTTTTGCCATGAAATACTCCTTTGTTGAGAGGGCGATCCATGCAAGTGTTGTCATTTCTTGTAAGTTTTAAAAACAAGAAGTAGACTGTGTTTTAGTGTATGAACTGTGAGAATTTGGGGTTTAAGAGATAATCAGTGGGGTCCCAGTGGAGATGTTTTAAGAAGTTGTAAAGTCAGGGGAAGAGTCAAGTTACTGGATCAGCAAAACTCTCATTCAAGATGCAAAGACAGTCAAAGAGGCTGGCCAAGAACTGAACACTGGGCACATAGACCCGGGGAAATTTTCCTCTTCATTCAATAGAAATCAACTATATAATCTAGTCAAGCCATGCAAGCCAGGGGAAACATTTGTCTCTGATTCACCAGGAGTAACCAGATATTCTATTGGAGCCGGTTTCCTGCCCACAGTCTCACCTCATGCCGAGAAATCTGTGCTTGCAGCTCCTGGATGTTACTGGTGGCCACGGGTTTATCCTCAATTTCCCTGTGAGCTCCTTCTATCAGTTGCTGGAGATGCTTCATTTCTTGCTCATATTGTTCATACTGCACCACAGCCTCCTTTGCAGGAAAAAGAACAAACCATAAACACACATGATTTTCTTTCTCTATAAGTAACTGGGTAAGTATTTCTGTACCACTGTCTGCCAAACTGTAATGGTAAGTCCCATTTGCCTGCGTATCTGGAAAATAAAGAAAGGATGAGTAAAATCTCTAAACTGTTCACATGTTTAACTTCACTTAGATATTTCAGAGCTTTCTCTTTAATATACAGTAGCCACGTTATGGATGGAAACAAAATTAGTTAAGTGGAATTGAAAACCAGGAGATAAAACCAACATCTTACAGCCACCTACTCTTTGATAAACCAAACAAGAACATACACTGGAGGAAAGAATCCCTATTCA
>CAUYON010149949.1:0-12379 GCA_963573935.1 Arctocebus calabarensis
AGAATGGGAGAAAATATTTGCAGGTTATGCCTCCGACAAAGGTTTAATAACCAGAATACACAGAGAACACAAACGTATTAGCAAGAAAAGAACAAGTGTTCCCATCTCAGGGTGGGCAAAGGACTTGAAGAGAAACTTCTCTAAAGAAGACAGGTGCACGGCCTACAGACACATGAAAAAATGCTCATCATCCTTAATCATCAGAGAAATGCAAATCAAAACTACTTTGAGGTATCACCTAACTCCAGTAAGATTAGCCCACATAACAAAATCCCAAAACCTGAGATGCTGGCGTGGATGTGGAGAAAAGGGAACACTTCTACACTGCTGGTGGGAATGCACACTAATACATTCCTTTTGGAAGGAAGTTTGGAGAATACTTATAGATCTAAAAGTAGACCTGCCATTCAATTCTATAATTCCTTTACTAGGTATATACCCAGAAGACCAGAAATCACACTATAACAAAGATATCTGTACCAGAATGTTTATTGCAGCCCAATTCATAATTGTTAAGTCATAGAAGAAGCCCAAGTGCCCATCGACACATGGATTAATAAATTATGGTACATGTTTATCATGAAATATTATGCAGCCTTAAAGAAAGATGGTGACGTTACCTCTTTCATGTTTTCATGGATGGAACTGGAACATATTCTTCTTAACAAAGTATCTCAATAATGGAAGAAAAAGTATCCAATGTACTCAGCCCTAATATGAAGCTAATTTATAGCTTTCATATGAAGGCTATGACACGATTATAGCACAAGAATATGGGGAAAGGGTCAAAGGCAAGGGAGGGGAGGGGTAGGGGGAGGTTAGGTGGAGGGAGCTAATTGGTAGGGCCACACCTACCATGCATCTTAGAAGGGTACAGGTTAAACTTACTAAATGTAGAATACTAATGACTTCATACAATAACTAAGAAAATGCCATGAAGGCTATGTTAAACTGTTTGATGAAAATATTTCAGATTTTATATGAAACCAGCATATTGTACCCCTTAATTGCACTAATGTACACAGCTATGATTTAATAAAAAAAAAAGAAAAGTCTGGCCACTATTTCTCAAATATTTTTCTGTTGCTTTTCTTTTTCAAGGACTCCAGTTACACATGAAGTAGCATGAAATTGTCCCACAGCTCTCTGATGCTTTCTTCATTTTAAGGTTTTTCTTTGTATTTCATTTATAATAGGTGTTCTTATTAATTAATAGGTGTTCTTATTTCTAGTCTTCAGGTTTACTTATCTTTTTATTTTCAATGTCTACTCTGTTAATTCCATACAGTGCAATTTACATCTCAGAATCTCTAAAGGTATGAGTCTTTTTCACATTTTACATCTTTAGTCTCCCCTTAGCTTTGTGAAAGCACAGAATAAAATTTTACTACTTCATTGTCCTTATCTACTAATTTCTTTTCATGCTTGGTAATTTTTTATTGAATGCCAAGTTGTGAATTTTAACTTCTTGGATGCATGCATTTTTTAATTCCTATAAACACTCTAGAGATTTGTACTGGGACACAGTTAAGTTACTTGGAAACAGTTTGAATCTCTCAAGTCTTATTTTAACTGTTAGGCAAGAGCTGAGCTGCATTCAGTCAAGGCTGCTGACTTCCCACTACTAAATCAAATCCTTGCTAAGAATTCTATTCAATGCTCCATGAATGAGGTTTTCCAGTCCAGCTGGTAGGAAAAAGTACTATTCTTGGTCTTGAATGAGTTCTACTACTATTCCTTCAGATGTTTCTTTCCCTATTCTCTAGTAGTTTCTCAAGGAGGTCCCTCTGCAGATATCTGGAGTTCTCTCTACGTAATTCCCTTGTATCTGGTACTCTGCTTTGCCCTCTATACACCTTAGCCTACCCAGATTCTCAGCAACATCTGAAACTGAGGAAGTCTGCTAGCTTCTTCTTGGGTTCTCCCTCCCTGCACAACAGTTTGGAAACTGTCAGGACAACAAGACGGGTCAATCATTAAACTCAGTTTGTTTCCTTCTCTCAGGGATCTCTGCCTTTTGTTTCCTAATACCTAATGTATTCACAAATATTTTGCTTGCGTTCCAATAAAGAAATGCTTTTAGACAAGTATGATGGCTCATGCTTGCAATCCCAGCACTATAGGAGGCCAAGGTGGGAGCATCACTTGAGGCCAGGAATTTGAGGTTAGCCTGGGCAACATAGAGAGACTCTACTATTCTGAATATTATAAAAAATAATTAATTAGCCAGGTGTATTGTTGTGCACCTGTAGTCCTAGCTAACTGGGAGGGTAAGGTGGGAGAATCACTTGAGTCCAGGAGTTTGAGGTTGAGTGAGCTACGACTTGGCCAGTGTTCTTCACCCTAGTTGACTGAAAAAAAAAAGAAAAGAAAAAAAATTCTTTGCCTGGCTGTTTAGATGGAACGGGTAGTTACAGGGATGTCCAAACTCTTTTTCTTTCCTGTCACACATCAGAAGAAGAAGAGCTGTTTGAGGGCACACATTAAACACACAAACAGTGGACAGTGGCTCATGCCTGCAATTCTAGAACTCTGGGAGGCTAACAAGGGAGGATCTCTTGAACTCAGGTGTTTAAAACCAGCCTAAGGGAGGATGGGTGGAGGGAGGGCAATTAGTGGGATCATACCTACGGTGCATCTTAGCAAGGTACTGGCTAAACTTATTAAATGTAGAATATCAATGTCTTCATACAGTGATTAGGAAAATGCCATGAAGGCTACCTCTAACAGTATGATCAAAATATTTCTGATTGTATATGAAGTAAGCACATTGTGCCCCATGATTGCACCAAAGTACACAATTATGATTTAATAAAATTATTAATAAAAAAAAAAAAAAAAGGCTCAGCGCCTGTGGCTCAACAGGCTAAGGCGCCAGCCACGTACACCTGAGCAGGCAGGTTCGAATCCAGCCCGCCCGCCAAACAACAATGCCAGCTGCAACCAAAAATGGCCCGGCGCTGTGGCGGGCGCCTGTAGTCCCAGCTACTTGGGAGGCAGAGGCAAGAGACACGCTTGAGCCCAGGAACTGGAGGTTGCTGTGACCTGTGATGCCATGGCACTCTCTCCAGGGTGACAGCTTGAGGCTCTGTCTCAAAAAAATAAAAATAAAAATAAAAAACCTAAGCAAGAGTGAAATCCCCATCTCTACTAAAAATAGAAAAATCAGCCAGGTATTCTGGTAGGCAACATCTCAGCCACTTGGGGAGTCCTGAGGCAAGAAGATAGCTTGAACCCAGGAGGCTGCTGTGACCTATGATGCCACAAAGCACTCTAGCCTGGGCAAAAGAGTGAGACTCTGTATTAAAAGAGAAAAAAAAAAAATACACAAATACTAATGAAGCTGAGGAGCAAAGAAAAGTCCATGTATAATTTTCATAACTATCCCACATCACGGATAAGCAAAACAGTTCTCAAATACTCAGCATGCAGCACATGGCCCACAGGTTGGACACTCCTGGTAGTCCTTGTTTAATCCATGTGCAAGTTCACAACAGTGAAAAATAATTAACTAAGCAATATTCATATGTATTAACAAGGAAAAATCTCAGGAACATGTATGTTACAAAGTCACATTAAGAATATACACAATATAGATGATTTCACTGAAAAAAATCCAAAAAGATACAGATAAAAGCTACTGAAAAACTCAAGATAGGCTCAGCGCCTGTGGCTCAACAGGCTAAGGCCCCAGCCACGTACACCTGAGCTGGCAGGTTCGAATCCAGCCCAGGCCGCCAATCAACAATAACGGCTGCAACCAAAAAATAGCCTGGTCTTGTGGAAGGCGCCTGTAGTCCCAGCTACTTGGGAAGCAGAGGCAGGAGACTAGCTTGAGCCTAGGAATTGGAAGTTGCTGTGAGCTGTGATGATATAGCACTTTATCCAGGGTGACAGTTTGAGGCTCTGTCTCAAAAATAAATAAATAAATAGAAAAACTCAAGATAAAAGGTACGTGATTACGTATGGGTATAAGGGACAGGCTTAGGGAGGAACTGTCTTGGTAATATTGTACTTAGTAAGGTGGTGGTAAATACACAGATATTTCTGTTATCGTTATCACTAAACTTTTTTTAATATAACTGTTTTTACATGTACTCAGTATTTAACAAAAATGTTTATTACATATTAGCAGAGACCTGTGGATTTCTGTACTTCCTGAAATGACATCCAAAAAATATGATACCTCCTCAAAGTAAAATCGTTCAAAGAGTAAATCGTATGAAAAAACTCATCTGTATTTCCTCTATCCCATTTTCTTTCTGCCATAGCTTGATCCTCTTATTGTTATGAAATCAATATAGTAGGACATCAGCATATTTTAAAAGATTTAAGTACAAGGTCTGACAATTAAGTTTGTGAACTCTTCTTCATTGCCGAATATCACTAGTTATCTTCGAGGTACTCCTTTGGGAAACTAGGCACTGAGCCAGCCCCTAGTCCATTCTTCAAAGCATTTCAATTTCCACGTATCAAATCTGCTTAAAGCAAAACCACAAGCTACAATTTCACTTTGTATCATACTGCCTTCTGCAGACAGTGTGATCCAGTGAAAAGAGCACAAACCTAGGATTTAACCCATACTCCTCAGGAAATTGTAAGAAGTGAGGGGTACCTGACTAATCCTTGAAGCTCTATGAATAAAAAAGGTCTAGATGTTCTCTAGTTTATGCTGTATGTAGTTATTGCTGTATGTTTCTACCCTTAATCCAACTTTAGAAAAAGGCCAAAATCTTTTTCACCTTTGTAAATGCAGTTCCTCTGCCTCAAAGTTCCTTCCCCTTTGCTTTCTAAAATTGTTTGTCCTGTTATTTTTAGATTAACTTTAACAAAAACGGAGGGTAAAAGTTACAGTGAAACGCAGATCATAAATGTACAATGCGGTTAAGTTTTTAACCACAAACCCTATCAAGTTACCCTTGATTTTACACATAGTCCCTTGGGAAGTCTTCTCTGACCTGTTTCCCATCCAGGATTGGGCCCCACCACGATCCGACTGGACCCTGCACGTCACCAGGAACAGCACTTAGGCCTGCACCCTTTCAAGCGCTGCCCGGGCTCGCTCAGTGAAGTTGCCCGCGCCTTCCGTGCAACCCCGCACTCCCGCACAGAGCAGGGACACCCCTCAGACGCCCTCAAACACAGATGCAGAGTGGTCACCGCCCGGAGAAGCAATGAAACCTGGCTGGGATTTTACAACTGCCTCAGCGAACGTGTGGGGGGCAAAGATGAAAGCACAGGAGGCCTAGTCCTGTTTCCTCAGAAAGAAGGGCGGCCTCCTCACGCTGCCCCAGCTGAGGATTCATCCCCCGCCTGGCACCAGCCCGCCTAGAGCTGGGAGCGGACACGCGCGATGCAGCTCGCCGCCACTCCCAGTGAGGCCCTCGGTTCGGTTCCTGCCAGCCGACCGTGCGCCAGCCACCGCGACTTGCTACTTAAAACTTTCCACCACTACTGCAACGGAAAAAGGGTGAGAAACAAAAAGACGACGCGTGATCGACCCCAAATTACCGGGTCGGCGCGTAGCCATGCCTACTGCCGCGCCAAAACCTTCCACTTACCAGAGGCGGCGGCTCAGTCACCGCGGTGAGGCGAGAAACGGGAGCCGGGTCTGCTAGAGCTGCGCTCGCGCAGGCGCAGATCCTCCGGACGAGGGCGCTTCCGCCAGGGAGCCGTTTTCCAGAAGCGTCTGGATCCGGCGTCTGCAGCTTATGTGAATCGTTTTCTGTTTTCTCACTTGCCTCCAAGAATGGTGGCAAAAAAAAGTTTAAGATTTTTGGTTACATACATATATAAGCATTTTGGCTTGGCGCCTGTAGCTCAGCGGTAGGGCGTCAGTCACAACACCGGAGGTGGCCGGTTCGAATCCAGCCCGGGTCCGCCAAACAACAATGACAACCTCAACCAAAAAATAGCCCAGCTTTGTGACGGGTGTCTGTAGTCCCAGCTACTTGGAAGGCTGAAGCGAGAGAATCGCTTAAGCCCAAGAGTTTGAGGTTGCTGTGAGCTGTGATGCTACAGTAGTCTACCGAGGAACATAGTGAGACTCTGTCTCAAAAAAAAAAGTTTAACCATTTTGCTATGAGGCATATAAGTTTTCACCACATCAAGGCTTCGTTTTTCAGTTTGCAAGTCTACTCGGTCCTATCCCAACGACCTTTATTGACGACCGGGAGGTTGAGGCAAGATAATTGCTTGAGCTCAGGAGTCTGAAGTTGCTGTGAGCTATGACGCCACAGTAGTCTACTGAAGGCGACAAAGTAAGATTCCATCTTAAAAAAAAAAATCTAGCACTGTAAGTATATACTTTGGTCAACGATACCTAGATTAGTATTTCACATCAGAGCACTTAATCAAAAATAAGGTCCCCTTCGGCTAAACTATAAATGACATACAGTATTTGTTTTCCATTCCTCATGGAAATCAATCTATATTGTGTTCATGCCTCCCTTTCCTGCATTTTCTTGCTAAATTTTATATATTCTCCTGAGCAACTTTAAATTCTTTCTAGTGTAAGGTGAGGATGTGACTTGTTCAGCTACCAAATGATGCTATTCAGTAAGTAGTTCATGAAAACAGAGGGTTATAACTTTGACGTACCAGTTTCTAATTTTAGTACTGTTTTCAGGTTGTAATGACCCATGCTTCATTTTGAATTTGTTTGTTCTTAACTAATAAGTCTATTAAACCAAGTATTTAAAGACCAGGTATAACTTGACAAAGGAGCAGGAAGAAAATACTGTATTTAAAATAAACCAATTAACATGAACAAAGAAACAGTAACAAACTTTTATGAGTGTTTTGTTTTTTAGAGGTAGTGTTTCATATATAAGAGATTGCCTTGGCTTATAATTTAAAAGCAAATTACTTTTGGTCTTATTTATTTTTTTGAGAAAGTCTCACTTTGTCGCCCTGGATAGTGCCGTGACGTCATAGCTCACAGCAACCTCAATCTGCTAGGCTCAAGTGATTCTCTTGCCTCAGCTTCCCAAGTATCTGTGACTACAGGCGCCCGCCATAACACCCAGCTACTTTTTTTTTGTTACGGTTGTCATTGTTGTTTAGGTATCCCGGGCTGGGTTCAAACCGCCAGCCTTGGTGTATCTGGCCGGCGCCTCCATCTTGCTGGGGCTGGTCTCTAAGTCCTCCGCCTCCCAGAGTGCTAGGAGGCACCAGCCACCGTGCCCGGCCCTAAACTTACTTTTTATTAAGTGCCTGTATTGATGTAGGCTTTTAAAGCGTCTGTTGCTTTGACAGCATGTGAAAAAATACCTACCTTCATGAATTTTAACTACAGGCTATTTTTAATAGTAAAGTGAACATAGGCTGGGCTCCCGTTGCTCAGTGGTTATGGCGCCGGCCACATACACCAAGGCTGACGGGTTCCACCTGCCCGGCCTGCTAAACAACACTGACAATTACCACAAAAAAATTTCCAGGCGTTGTGGGGGCGCCTGTAGTCCCAGTCTACTTGGGAGACTGAGGCAGGAGAATCGCTTGAGAGTTTGAGGTTGCTGTGAGCGGTAACGCTATCGCACTCTACTGAGGGCAACATAGTGGGACTCTGTCTCAAAAAACAATAGACCATAGACGTCAGAGGTTACCTTTCTCTCTCCCCCAATAGTGCTAATTGCTCAGACAGCATATCACTTAATACATGAAGATTAGTATTTCCCTGGTGAAACCTACGCATTGTAATGTAATAGTTTTCAGAAATCACAAAAATTTAAAATACCAAAGATAAGATTCTCTTTGAAGTAAAGTTACTTGTATAGTTAAATTGGACCTGGAAGATATGTTCAAATCAATTTTAAGTCAGAAATTATCCCTTCTGTGTATCAGCAATGTTTTTTTAACAAAAGACTTTTGCTTCTCTCCAGAAATGGTGTAAATAAGAAATGAGGGTCACTCTGGAAAGATCTCTAAAAGACAAAATTAAATTCGGTTCTTAGTTTTTTAAAAACAAAAATTGCTTATTACCTATGAATATGAAAACACATGATTCTGGTGTTTTTCTGCCATTTTTCGAGTAGTTATCCTTTAGAATTCTAATCCCAAAAGGTACTTTGAGAAAAGACTGCATTAAATACAATGAGGAAAATCAATTAAGATCTTCTAAACTAATACACATTAGTATATTAAAACTTTTAACTTCACACACAAAAGAAACTTGGTTTTTTTCTCAAACTTCTTTCATAATAGCCTAAATTATAAAAACTAGTAATAACATGAACCTCACCTTTGGGAATCACTGATAGGATTTTTGTTGTTGTTGGAGAAATAATAAGAGCACATTCAGAAGTTGAAATCATTGTTGCTATGGTTTGAATGTGTTCCCTGAAAAATTCAGGTGTTGCCACTTTGATAATATCAAGAGGTGAGGCCTTTAAGAGATGATTACGCCAGCTCTTAAAGGTGCCTGTAGCTCAGTGCCCTGCCCAGGCCTGCCAAACAAAAATGACAACAAAAATAGCTGGGTATTGTGACCGGGGCCTTGTAGCCTCCCAGGTACTTAGGAGGCTCAGGCAAGAGAATCGCTAAAGCCCAGAAGTTTGAGATTGCTGTGAGCTGTGACATCATTGCACTGTACCAAGGGCAACATAGTGTCTCCAGAAAAAAAAAATGATTAAGCCAAGAGGATTCCACCTTCATAAAATCCTTATAACGGGGTTTAAGGGAGGGGGTTGGTTCTCTCTTGCCCTTCCAGCTTCCACTAGGTAAGGAAAGGGCAAAAAATCCCTCACCAGATGCCAATGCCTTCATCTTGGACTTCTCAGTCTTCAGAAATTTGAGAAATAAATTTCTGTTCTTTACAAATTACTCAGTCTCAGGTATTCTGTTATAGCAGCACAAAAGGATTAAGAGAGTTGACTTACATAGATCAATTTCTCATTTAAAAAAAGATACAGTAAATAGTCTGGTGAACTCATCACAATTATCACAGTAGTGGTTGTGGTTATGGCTTTAAGATCACGATTTGATGTGAAAATATGAATTATGTATGTGAGAGTAACTACTAGGTATTAGACTTCATATTAGGATACATTTATGTAATGAAGGAGAATGTGTTTTCAGAAATAATCTTTAAATATAACGGAATTTATTGAACATCTCCTACATTACATTTTATCTATCACTGTTTTAAATTTTTTCTTTGGGAAGAACAGCATGGGCCTGTGGAAATTAATGTAAACTCTAAGTAGCTTAGTTCATAATTGAATCTTAGGTCTCTCTGCCTTTACCCTGCACAGTACCATGTCAGTGTTCAGAAAAGACCATGACATCCAGCACAGCACTATAAGTAGGTGTACAAATGAGAAGTTCAATACATGATAATCAATAAATGATGCAATACATCTTGGGCTTAGTCTAGAAGAAGTATCTGAAGCCTAACTTGGTGAAGTAGGCAGCAGTAAACATTATCAAAAGTTAAGAACACAACTGCTAATACTACTATGGGAATAAAAATATTTGGCACATCCCTATTTAAGCTCTATTAGCTTCAGGTTTTCATTCATCAACTCTGGGACACATCAACAACTTACCCCAATTCACTCTCATACTAGACATTAAAAAATAATTTAAAAAGAGCTCAGGAGGTGGTGATTTATATGCCAGGACTGGAACATAATTACCATTACTGCTACTGCTATGTGGAATATCCCACCAAAGAATTCTTTCATTAACTTCACCAAATAAGCTCTTTGTTTGTACTTAGTTTCAAAAGAAAGTCAAAGTGAACAGCCATTTGAGATTAAATGGAATGCAGAAGACCTAATCTGAGAGTCTATGTTTAGAAAACAAACAAACAAAAAACCCCTGCTTCATAATCTAATCCACATGCCAAAGGCATCATTCACAAGCCACTCTATAAAATAACTGTATTTTGGGGGAGCAGAGTTATTAAAAAAAAAAAATTTTTTTTTAATGGTTTTTGTATTTGCAATCTTTAAAATCATTTGTGGCTCCCAAATGACAGATGAGTAGCCTGTGCCTATGGTCCCACCCTTAGTAATAAAAGAGAAACAAAAATTCAAACAAATTCAAGTTTTCTCTAACAACTTCAAAGCAAAATAAAACTAAAAATTAATTTATTTTCAAAATGAATTCTTTCTTTAAAAATTAACTTTTTGGACTCGGTGCCTGTGGCTCAACAGGCTAAGGCGCCAGCCACGTACACCTGAGCTGGCGGGTTCAAATCCAGCCCGGGCCGACCAAACGACAATGACGGCTGCAAACAAAAAAAAAATGGCCGGGCGTTGTGGCGGGCGCCTGTAGTCCCAACTACTTGGGAGGCAGAGGCAGGAGACTCGCTTGAGCCCAGGAGTTGGAGGCTGTTGTGAGCTGTGATGCCACAGCACTCTATCCAGGGTGACAGCTTGAGGCTTTATCTAAAAAAAAAAAAAAAAAAATTTAACTTTTTGCTGCATGTTTACAAGATTTAAAATTCAACAAAAGGCTTAAGTCTGTTTAGCACACAACAGAATGTTAATTCTTTACTTCTCATGAAAGGCCAAAAAGAATGACTCCAACTACTAAAAATATTTATTGTAAATACACACAGAATCTAATGACTTAACTAACATTGAAATTGTTTCTGAGACTATGGGCTGAGATAAATAATACAGGATATAAACAAAATTGATCCTCTTTCTAAATACTGGGTATTGTAGAAGCTTTTGAGGTTATCTCAGAAGAAAATACAAATTTTTTTTTTTTTGAAACAGAGTGCCCTTTTTTTTTTTTTTCTCTTTTGCCCCAGGCTAGAGTGCCCTGGTGTATGTATAACTCACAGCAACTTCAAACTCCTGGGCTCAAGGAATCCTCTTACCTCAGCCTCCAGAGTAGATGGGAATACAGGCATGCATCACCTTACCTAGCTAAATTTTCTATTTTTAGTAGAGATCGAGTCTTGCTCTTGCTCAGGCTGGTCTCAAACTCCTTAGTTCAAGCATTCCACCAGCCACAGCCTCCTCGAGTGCTTCAATTATAGGCATGAGCCACCGCACTAGCAGTGTAAATCTTGATTTTTATCTGTACAGATGTCTTTCATTTTTTAAATTTAAAATTATTGGCTCGGCGCCTGTGGCTCAACAGGCTAAGGCACCAGCCACGTACACCTGAGCTCACGGGTTCGAACAATGGTGGCTGCAATGAAAAAATGGCCGGGCATTGTGGCGGGCGCCTGTAGTCCCAGCTACTTGGGAGGCAGAGGCAGGAGACTCGCTTGAGCCCAGGAATTGGAGGTTGCTGTGAGCTATGATGCCACGCACTCTACCCAGGGTGACAGCTTGAGGCTCTGTCTCAAAAAATAAATAAATAAATAAATAAATTTAAAATTATTTCAGGACCATGTGATGTCACCAGTGTCAATCATCCTATGACAGGAAATGAAGTAGTACCATTTCAAAAAGTTTCATGAAACAGTCTAGCTAAGTGCCCATGAACAAATCACACATAGTCAAAACAAAAATGTAATAAAAATATTTAGTGAAAAGGCATTTTAACTCCCATTCATGGATTTCAAAAATAAAATAAAATTGTATCAACCTAACAGTCAACTTGTAACTGGCTCTATACATAGCCTTATTTCCTAAATTTCTTAAAATCATACCCCAGCATCCTCTGAGAAATTAAATGCAACTTTAGACCTTCATTAATGTTAACAGAGGTAAATATTGAAATAGGACACTCATCCCTGGGTTTCTTTAAAAATAAAAACTGAAAAGTCTTCATGTAAGTTTAAAATTTTAATATTTATAAATTTAAAAAATTTTACACGTGCTGAGTGGTAGCAGTACTAACATTTTGTGACCATTAAACCATCAACTCACTGCATAGAGCTTCTTTCTTTGTACACAGAACCAAATCAAGATACTAGTATTTGTAATTTGTCATAATTTTATGTGGTAAAAGATACCACACTAGGAAGCCTAGGCTCAGAACACACTTGAGGTCAGATCTCCAGCAGGTACATAGTGCAGACGCAGTATTTAATCTCAGGCTAGGCAAATTAGTACACATCAGACAGCTCCTAATAACTAAGAGGACTAAAAATGCAGACTGAAAAGAAAACAAAATACCTCCCCATTGCTGGGAAGGCTTGGGAATAGGTGAAGCGCAAACCACATCAGGGGATGGGGAAAGGGGTCAAAATGGTTGGGTTGGTGGTACAGCCCTAAGAGTATAATGGGCAGGCCATGCCTCCCAATTCCTAGGAGGGAATCACCTAGCTTACAGCATTCTGGCCTTTGCAAAAACTTCCACATAGAGTGCAAGATGCATGAAACCAGTTTATTCATTCATTCTCTTTAAAATAAAATGAATGCCCATTAAGTATGTAACTTTACCTGAACCAAATATATTCTTTGGCTAACTA
>CAUYON010149950.1:0-119596 GCA_963573935.1 Arctocebus calabarensis
ATTTTTATAGTTTCATGTCTTAAGTTTAAATCTTTGATCCAGTGAGAGTCTATCTTAGTTAATGGTGAAAGATGTGGGTCCAGTTTCAGTCTTCTACAGGTCGCCAGCCAGTTCACCCAGCACCATTTGTTAAATAGGGAATCTTTTCTCCACTGAATGTTTTTAATTGGATTATCAAAGATCAAATGACAGTAAGTAGCTGGGTTCATCTCTTGGTTCTCTATTCTGTTCCATACATCTATCTCTCTGTTTTTGTGCCAGTACCATGCTGTTTTAATCACTATCGACCACATCACAAAACCCCAAAACTACAGATGTTGGCGTGGATGTGAAGAAAATGGAACACTTCTGCACTGCTGGTGGGAATGAAAACTAAAATGTTCCTTTTGTACAGATCTTTGGTGATCACTTAGGGATCTAAAAAA
The DNA here is from genome assembly GCA_963573935.1 of Arctocebus calabarensis. Classification (NCBI taxonomy): domain Eukaryota; kingdom Metazoa; phylum Chordata; class Mammalia; order Primates; family Lorisidae; genus Arctocebus; species Arctocebus calabarensis. The sequence continues at coordinate 426 of CAUYON010149950.1, forward strand.
GGACCTACCATTCAATCCTTCAATTCTTCTACTAGGTATATATCCAGAATACCAAAAATCATTTTATAACAAAGATATTTGCACTAGAATGTATATTGCAGCCCAATTCGTAATTGCTAAGTCATGGATGAAGCCCAGGTACCCATCGACCCATGAATGGATTAATAAATTATAGTATATGTACACCATGGAATATTATACAGCCTTAGAAAAGATAGAGACTTTACTTCTTTTATGTTTACATGAATGCAGCTAGAGCATATTCTTCTTAGCAAAGTATCTCAAGAATGGAAGAAAAAGTATCCAATGTACTCAGCCCTACTATTAAACCAATTTATAAACACCCACACTTCCATATGAAAGCTACAGCCCAAGATGAAGGGGAAAGAGGAGGAGGGAGGAGGGGTGGAAGGAGGGTAATTGGAGGGACCACACCTATGGTGCATTTTATAAGGATACACATTAAATCTACTAGGTGTAGAATTTAAATGTCTTAAAAAAATACTAAGAAAATGTGGTGAAGGGTATGTTAACCAGTTTCATGAAAGTATTTCAAATTGTATATAAAACCAGCACATTGTACCCTATAAGTGCATTAATGTACACATCTATGATTTAATTTAAAAAAGAAGAAGAAAATGACAGATGAAGTGTTTAATACTGATCTTGTGAGTTTGAGATGCTTTCATAGCCATCATAGGTAGCTGAACAACAGGTAATTGGAAATACATACCTACAGTTTAATAGTGGCTGAAGACCCGACCCAAACGAAGACATGGAATGAGAAGGCAGGACAGAGCACCAAAGGACCGAGGGACACAGTGTTCTACTCAGGGAAGATGAGAGTCGGAAGGACTAGCACTGGGAATTTGCTACCAGACGAAAAGCGGATTGAATTCACTTCCTGAGCCTTCAATGGGTGTGCTAAGAATAACAAAAAGACTTGAATATAATCATTCTTAGTCACTTATCTATTCCATGTAAAATATGCAACAAAAAAAGTTATCCCAAGCTTAGTAGCTTAAAACAACAATTAACATTTATTATCTCACAGTTTCGGCGGGACAGGGAGTCTCTTGTGACTGAGAGTGGTTCTGGCTTGAAGCTTCTCACAAAGTTTCTGCTGACAGAAAAGGGTCATTGTCTTTCCACTGTGGCTCCCCACTAGGGGCCTCTGCACAGAAGCAGAATTCCTCAAGAAACAATGGTACAAGAGATAGCAATCTGGAGATGGCAATAGCCTGAGAAGTCACACACCACTGCTTCTCTGTCCTTCTCTTGGTTCCACAGGCAAAGCCTATTGGATGTCAGCAGGTGGAGACTGCACTGGAAGAGGGAGAATCCTGGCACCAGAGGATCCCAGGGCTCATCCTGGAGGGCAGCTGCCATAATAGAACTGTCTAGTAACAGAACAAGCTACTTCGAGAGACAGGAAGTTTCTGGTGATTGAAGATGGATGACCAAAGCCTGGGCTCAAACTGGACGAAGGAGGAAGGATTGCTTCTAGAATATCGTGATTGGACTAGACACGCTTCCTCTTTTTAACATCGTTTTCTTAAGTATTTACTCTGACTTTGAAAAAGAGGAAGGAGAGAGAGAGAAGTTGAGTTGAAAACACCAAAACATTTTTCATTTTTATAGTAAAAATAATGCATAAGTTATTTGAGGTTCCATTTATTAATTGAGCCTGGAGGTAAGGGCAAACCAGAGCAATCCCCCAAGATAAGATGATTGGCAGTATACCCTGGAGAAGGGAGCAAGAATTTAAACACTGAGAATTGTTTAATTAGCCTAACTTCATTCAAGACCTCTCAGCCTAATTTTCATTGTTTGTATTACATACCATAACATCTTTCAGTAACAGCCCATCTTTTTGCAGCATCAAGCCCCAAGACTCCAAAACAGTGTTTTAGATAACCTACTAGGCATTTCATTCTCTAAAGAAACCAATTATATATTAAATTAATAATTAAAAATTATAAATAGAAAGAACAAGAAAACATGCATACTCCATGTCCTGCGGGTAGATTTTTGCATGGTGCGTAGAGAATTAGGTGCAAAAAAATCCATTTATGTTAATGGGCATCGCATGTCTAATTTCTCATGCACCACACCGCTGATTTCCCCCTTGTGTCTTTGTCAGTACATGGGACCACAGGAGGGGGGAAGAAAAGTGAATGATTTATTTGATGGTCTGTCAATCAAAACGGCAACTAGAGAAATTCCAAAGCTGTGTTTAACCTCTATAGAAACAGTTAGTTGGACCATATGCTTTTTTCTTCCTGCCAGATGCTGTCATTCATCAATTTCCTATTAAGAAAATGGGATTCGGCAAAAACCACTGAGGGTTTTTCTCATTTGTAATAGATGTTCCACAAAATCAGATTGCAAACATATTCTGCAGTTACTGCAAAATAACTTCTGACACTTGGTAATCTCCATATTAATTCCAAACGACCTTTAATGATGTTCTTTATTGTGTGGTCAATGCATCTTCCAAAAATATTATTCTAAAATTACGTTTATCCTGAGTTTAAGCCTAGAGGTTAAATAGATTTTTTTGTGGTGATCCAATCTGCAAAAAAAAGTAGAAATTAAATGGCTGTTTACAAATATCAGTAACCTAATAAAACACCCTTTAGTGAGTAAAAAGTGATGTTAATAAAATATTTGTGAATAAGCAGCATGAGATGAACATTGATTACCCAAAGATGTTAAAGAAAGTGGAAAAAAAAACCCTCCATTTTTTTTTCCTTTTGCCAAGTAGAAATCACTTATTTTCTTTAGAGCAGAAGAAATACTTAATTGTTATAATATCCTGGGTGGATTTGTATGTTAGCTGGTTTGTTTACTGTCAAGGATAAAGATGCCTAGAAAACCTAAGGGTTCCTTTCTTAGGGACAGCAGAACCCTTTTATCCTATACATAGCATAAGTAATGTCTTCAGGGTTCAGCATACCACTCTAACAACAATCATGTTTTGGTTTTTAAATTTGAATGCTCTAGGTAGTTGGAATATATTGACACTTGCCATCATTTCTAACACAGATTTTTCTTAAAGTATTCTTATGATAACACTAGTGGCTTCAAATGTGTGCTTGTCATGCTATGTTCTCTTAGCAAACCAACTAATATGGAAGTTTAAGGAAAAAGAATATCGTTGCATAACTTTACATCTGCAGCATTTTGTATTGCCTTATTAATAGGAACAGACTCTTTTGACAAACCCTGCAAATAGCTTACAGAAGAGAGGAATGCTCAGAAATTCAAGGAACAGTCCTTTCAATAGTTAAACACAGATCAAAATTTTGAATTTTCTTTGCTGTCAGCCAGCAAGAAACACACAGGGTCTGCTCATTGTTTAAGATTTTGGTAGAAAGTCACTTAGAAAAAGAAAAAAAAAGACTATAACTTTACAGCTGTCAGACCTTGTTGTAACCACTCTCGCCTAACATTCTCGAGTCTTAATTTTTTTATAAAGGTCACAAATGAGCTATAATATAGTTTTTAACTTTTTAATTTTCCCTTTTCTCCCCCTACTATTTTTTTCCCCTGTTGGGACTGCTCCATTCATGAAGGTTGGAGGAAAGATAGTGCTGAGGTGGCTCTGCCCTTTTATTCACAGACCAGGTAGAGAGTGCATATAACCATAAACGTGTGCCTCCATCACACAGCATCGCTATTGACCCCTGCCCTGAGCTGAAGATTGTACCTTCTCAGGGGGATAACAAATGATTCACTTTGCAGGTAGACAGAGGCCGAGAGCTTGCTTAGCCAGACACTGCCAATTTTCCTGAAAGATCTCTCGTGATTGGTTTTCTCATCTGAATAGACTATTTGTGAGTACACCACTGAACTCTGTTTATTTAGGAATTTGTCTTTGACAAAAACAGCTGTCCTAGAGTCGAGATGATTAGTCCTTTATCTGCTAATGCAGGTTTTCATTTGGCTGTTGGCTAAAAACACATTTTCATCCTGGGAAAATATTGCTGTCACTTTTTGGCACCAAAACACATTTTGTGTGTGTGTGTTTGATCAAGTTGAGCTATTAAAAAAAAATACTTATTTAGGGTCACCGTGCTTGACCTCTAACTGCCAACTGAAGTTACAGTTCTATGAAGTAACCCAGAAAAAAGGAGCCTGTTCCATACATATAAATAGGAGCCAAATTTCCTCCTCTTTCTATTCAAGTCTCATTTTGGAGTGTAGTTAAAAGAAGGATAGAAGAGAAAGACAACACCTTGGTCCTGACCTTAACTTTGCTAAGGGAGAGAGGTACATGACAGGGTCCGTGAGGGGTGAGGGTATCCGTAGCCAATGCCCATGGCAGGGCATTTAGCCTGCAGCTGCCATTCTCTAAAACTTCATATTTAGAAAAGTGATGCTGTTTTCAAATGCAATTGCCCAAATACACAGTCTGTTAAAATTACAAAAAGCAACTATTAAAAAAACTTTTTTGCCACTTCTTTATTTTTTTAATATACTTGAGTACCTTAAAAAAATGCTATCTGTCTGAGCCTTCTTAAAGACCTTAGTCATTAAACTTGGTTTAAAGCAAAGCTAAAGTAGACCAGGAGTATAATAGCTCTTAGAGGCCCACCGGAACCTTGAAGTTCAGAATGAATCCATCTTCCCACTTCTGCAATGCTTGTGTCCATCTGAATTCTCCCCCAGAGACAGAGGCTGCAAATCATTAGAGTGACTTTTCTAATTCTTGGTTCAGAATTCTCCATCCCATCCCTGTCCCTTCTGTTTTCTCTTCTTCATCTTCCCCAGATCTTAGTAAGTCAGTAACCCTTTATTTATTTTGATTAATTAAAAATATGTGTGCTATTGCTAGAAATTACCTTCTTTATTTCCATTTCTGCTATAGTGTCTAAGCCCTCACAGCCTTATACCTACAGTGCCACTGGGGATATCAGCAGAATCCAGGCCCATCCCTCTTACTACTCAGTTGTATCTGTTTCCCAGTGCTGTTATAATAAATTGCCACACAAACGACAGAAATGTATTGTCTCACCGTGCTGGAGGCTAGAAATCTGAAGTCAAGATGTGAGCAGAGCTGTGTTTCCTCTGAAGTCTCTAGGGAAGAATCCTTACCCCCCTTCCCTGACTTGGTGGCTCCCTCCGACCTTGGCATTCTTGGGCCTGGAGAAGCGTTCCTGCAGTCTCTGCCTCCATACGTTTGTCTCTGTCTCCATGTGTCTGTGTATCTCTCTGTTTCTTCTACTCTTCTTATAAAGATGCTAGTCATTGGATTTAGGGTCCCCTCTACTCTGGTAGAAGAAATGTCTTTATTTTCACTAATTGCATCTGCAAAGATCCTGTTTCCAAATAAGGTCACACTCTGAGGTTCTAGGAGGACTTGAATTGGGGGGAGGAAACCTTAAACCACTATAACATCTAACTGTCTCACTCCCAAATGATCTGCTAGGATACTAGCCTTGCTAGGAAAGCAGCAGGAGCAGTGGGTTAACTTTCTCCTATTCAACGCATTTTGCTGAAACAGCAGTTGTGGAAACCACACCAAAGGCATGTAGACTAAATTCTCTGAAAATAAGATTGAGTGCCACAGAGATAAAGTGGTCTCAGCATGTCATCTGAGACTGCATGTAGAGCCCTCATCTTTCCCAAAAGGCCTAACTGCACCTGACACTTGACTTTAACATTGAAGCTGGTCTCTTAGTGACCAGGACACAGAAAAATATGCCAAGAAGGGACTGGACTCTATAAAAATATGATGTACCTTTAGAGAGCATGGATTGTATTCAATTATAAATCATTGAGAACAATATTTTAGGTTAAAATAAACAAGGATACTTCTTTAATGATTTTTATTATAATTTTTCAATTACGAGGCCCTCAAAATTCATGCAGGCCCATTCACTGTGTTCTGACATGAAGATTTTATTGAAAGAGTTTCCTTCCATTCTGCATGGCCACAATCAGATTAATCTCAACAAACCTGCATGTAGTAAAACTCCAACAAAGACTTGTTAGATTAATAACCCATTCTAAGAAATTGCTCTGATTCTGCTAGTCCTAAACCAGGAAACTATTTTAGAACTTCTCATTTTTTATAGCCTCACAAGTCCTATTTCCAATATCCAAATTTTTCAAGCTCAGTTTTCCCTGAGCTCTTAAACATTGTTCTGGTGCCCAAACCAAGCAAAAAACGAGGTGCTTCTGCTGGCAAGAAATCCTTTCTACAAAGAACTTGAACATACTACATAGATGAGAGTCAGGTGGCAGCAGTTACTGTGGAGAACTGCCAGATAAGAATGATTTTATCATTTTGTTTAGTCCACAAACCAAACAAAGTAAGTTGCATGCAGTGGTTTCCTAAAGATCCCCATATCCTCCTGCCCCCCTCCCTTCTTATCTATTCTCTCTCTTGATTTTTCTTCTTTCAAGGTAGAGGTTCATAGATCCTCCAGCCAATTCATTTGTTTTCTTTAGTAGCTTTTTAGGCTATTGGGCTTATATTTCACCTCGAGTTTGGTTTATATTTCAGCTTGAGTATTCCTAACTCTTGACATCAATTCACTCAACTTAACCACATCATCTTAGTTGTCTAAATACAAAACAATGAGCATTAGCTAAATGTCTCATCAACATATTTCTTTATTAGTTATAGTACAGCCTAAGTCAATATAAACAAGAGGCTCATAAATTCAGTGGCTCTAACATTTTAGGAGTCTTTTTTATCTCTCGTGCAGCACTTTGGAGATAGGTAGGTGACTCAGGCAGTGGAAGTTCTGAGAGAGTGCTTATTCAAGGACAACTCCCTTTGGAAACTTGATCTGAAAGTTGCATACCTCACTTTTCAGTCACCAAGCCATAGGCACATGACCTAACTGTAAAGGAAATACAGTCTTTATCTGGAATTTCTATTTCTAAATAAAAAAGGGAGATACTGAATCAAGAGGACAGTTACTAGCACCTGCCTCTTCCCAGTCCTCCTTGGCAGTGCCCATCCGGTCTACACTCCAACAGGAGTTCTCCCTGATGAAGGAAGCAATTATTTACAATCCCCTTCGGTTGGCACTTACTATAAAGTGAATTTGACTACCAATTAAATTCTCTATTCTAATTCTTAACTGTAAATGAGATTTTTAAAAATTGCATTTCATATCCTTTGGAGAGATGAGCACATAGTGGGCACTCCAGTAAATAAATACCTTCTAGTTCAAACAATGTGTTGGAATAGAGTTGGGGATGTTGTACTCCTTGATTGCTTTTTTATGTCACTTACCCTAATGTGTTTCAAACTTGAGATTCTTCATTAATATTCAAGAGAGAGAACTATTATCTTAAAGCAAACTAAACTTTGCTAGCTTCAAAAGAAGAGATAATAAACTACAGAGCCCACTAAGGGCGAGCGTCTTTGAAGGGAGTATGTAGGAAGGGGGAATTAATCACCAGCATTAACTGTTTCTTGGAGGCTTAGAGTAAGCCCTTATTTGTGGAAAAAAAACCATTCACTTAAAAGAATGATAGAGAGATTAGTTAAAAGAACAGTAGAGGTCAATGCCTTATGCAGCCAGCTCAGGCTGCCAAGGTTTAAGGGGCTATGACCCACAAGACCAGGAGGCTGAGAGAATGAGGGCCACTGCACAGGAAATGAAGAATATGAATTTGGGGGCTGTAAGCCTCCATCAGGGTGAGTAATGAGGGTTGGGTCACATGCTGAAAGCTCCTGTTTTCAGAGTCAATTTCTTTTTTTCTCTGTACACTTAAGACCTTTCAAAGTCATTTTATTGAGCCTTTTCTATAATGGTGCTGGTGGTGCATGAGCAGTACCTCACTTTCTACTCACCAAAATGGTCAGTGGATCCGAAAAACAAATATATGTGATGACCTAAAAGATCAGATTACCTTTTTTCTGGATAAAAAGAAGCTTCTATAAAAGGAGAATACATCAGCAAAACAATTTCTGTGCAGTTGGAATTGTTTTAAGTTGATTCATTGAGCTGTAAATGGGCATAATGTTCGTATGTATGGCTAACGTCTGTCACCTGGTAGACGCTGAAACTACTGCTATGGGCATCCCCTCCTTTGCCTAGTTTGATAGGGTTCTTGTACAAAGGAAACCCAAAAAACAGAAATAGCTCTTTCCATGCTTTGTAGAGTGATAGCATAGCTGGGTGTCTGGTTTTAGACTTGAAGAGGATAATTTGGGGATTACAAGGTACTCTGTTAAAGCCCTCATAAGGAATATTTAAAGTATATCTATAATGTGAGGAATGACCATACATAGGCCAAGAAAAAGGGATGAATAAGATAGGGAGAAGTCAGTCAATTGTAATTATGATGACTGAGAGAAGAGAATTACAAGTTTTACAGAAATTTCAATTCTGGCCAGGTGTGGTAGCTCACACCTGTAATCCTAGTACTCTGGGAAGCCAAGGCAGGAGGATCTCTTGAGTTCAGGAATTCGAGACCAGCCTGAACAATAGCAAAACCCCATCTCTAGTAAAAATGTAGAAATTAGCCAGATGTTATGGTGGGTGCCTGTAGTCCCAGTTACTTGGGAGGCTGAGGCAGGACAATTGCTTGAACCTAGACGTTTGAGGTTGCTGTGCGCTAGATTGCCTCCATGACATTCTGTACCTCTGAGCGTAAGTTAAGCCTGTAGTGAACTGTGCATAAAAGAGACCAAGGGCGATGATTATTTTATTTTACATACTTTCTTAATCACTACAACTAGCCAGGGAAACAGAGTGAGACTCTGTTTTTTCAATTAGAAACCATAGGCATGCATAAGGAAGGCCAAGGGAAGACACAGGTCAAAGACAGCCCTCCTCAAACCAAGGAGTGAGGCCAGAGAAGAAACTAACGTTGCTAATACTTTGATCTCAGATTTCTAGCTTCCAGAATTGTGAGAAAAATTAATTTCTATTGTTGCCAGGCACAACGGCTCATGCCTCTAATCCTAGCACTCTGTGAGGCCAAGGTAGGTGGATTGCCCTGAGCTCACAGGTTCAAGACCAGCCTAAGCAAGACTGAGACCCTGCCTCTAAAAACAGCCAGGCATTGTGGCAAGTGCCTGTATTTCTAGCTACTAGAGAGGCTGAGGCAAAAGGATTGCTTGAGCCCAGAAGTTAGAGGTTGCTGTGAGCTATGATGGTACAGCATTCTACTAAGGGTGACAAAAGGAGACTCTGTCTCAAAAAAAAAAAAAAATCTGTGGTTTGAAAAATAAAAGTAAATAAAAATAAGCAGAAAGCAGATATTTTGTAGGTATTCATTATGGTGATTCACAACATTCACTGACTAGATATTTGAGCACCACAGGAGCTACTGTAGTCAGACATACATCGCAGCTAGAAATGGACAAATTCACTATTAATTATGACATAGAAATTGGGTTATGTAAGTTCTATGCAGGAAGAGTATGGGGACTATGAGAATTTAGGCTAGCCACAGTTGTTCAACTACTTGGTGGGTCCCTCCTTAGGTTAGTAATGACAGTAGAGATATCCAACTAATGAACAAAATTCTTTAAGCAGAGCAAAGACCAGCCATGGTCTGGCTCTGGCAGGAAAACCCGCCTCCTACTTACTTCCTTAAGCCCCACTATTTTGCATAAGAAAGGCAGAATCTGCCCCAAGGAAATTTTTTTCTCTAGATGCCAAAAATTGATAAGCCTTTTCTTCTTTTTTCCATAAAAACTCCTAGTTAATACAATTAGGCACATTTATATTTTAAAAAAGAAATTTCTATTCAGTATCACCTACATATCTAAGTATTCTGCAGCTATTCAATTTTAAATTTATCCCTTTTTTTTTCAATTGAATCTTTTCGTGGATAGGCAATTAAGGAATGGTTCAGAAGTGGCATTTGAAACCCACTGTACTTTTTTCAAAATAGAATTCATCACTCCTTCAGCTAATGTACACGGGTCATTTAAATTTTAAAAGATGGCTTTGCTGGTTGTACATGACACGGAGGACAGACAGAAGCTGAAATCTTGAAAGGTAGCATACCACGTTCGTTATCAAGTGCTCTTTTCCCTTCTGGGTAGTATTACTTACATTGTGCAAATATGTTATGCAAAATAATCTTAAAACTGATTCTGCATCTTTGCCTCAGGTTCATACAATATTCATTGGAAGTTTTACAAAAAAAGAAATTAATTTGGTATAAAAATCAAGCATTTTAAAATGCCCATGTATATCAATGCAACAACATTCCAAATGGAGGCTCCGGAAAAGCTAGAAGGAGCTCAGATCAGAATTTCATAGGTTTTATTTAATTACTTGTGCATAGATAAGTGTTTCTAGCATTCAGTGGTAAAGTTCTGCCTCTTGCTGGTTTTACAGCCTTGGCAAAGTTATTGTGGTCTAGGAAGTTCATTTCTTTCAGTTATTTAAATGGTACTGCTAATGTTAATGCCAGCTATTTCATAAGGTTGTTTTAAAGATGAAGCAAAAAAATATTGCATGGTAAAAGTGCCGTGAGAACTGAGGAAGTGCTATGTGAATCCAACTCATTAAATTTATCCTGAGTTAACTTCTCTGACCTGTACTTAGAGGTTTGGAGAATCTGATAAACATATTAATGTTACATCTAAAAGCAAAAACAAGTCATGGATAGCTTTGTCCTTTATGTATATAGAGAGAATATTATTTGGTCATTTAGCAGGGTCAGAGAAATGAGTTAGTATTTTTACTTGCACACAATAAAGTACCTTTTCTAAAGTTTCTACAACTTTAAGACTGTGTATGTGAATATGTATGTATATATATATATAATTTCTTTGAAAAGTATACAGCAGGCCCCTGACTCTTCTATAATTTTAATATTTGAGATTTGCAAGCTTTATATTTCTGATGTTGCAATTACATGGATTGGAAAGTATTACATGATTGTTAACCACCTTATGTAAGCGAATTTTTAAATGAATTTTCATTGTGTATTTTATCTTCTAATCCTGAGGTACCAAATTACATCAGATGCTTCATCTTTGAAAAGAGATTTTTTTATTATTAATCCCTCATGTAAATCATAAGATGAACTTTTTTTTTCGATTTCTATTAAAGCTGCTTTGCTCATGGAATTTTGTACTTTACAAGTAAGTTTTTATACAATTTTGTTTTCATCAGTTAGTGAATTGACATTCTTTGTTCTGAGTATCATTCTGTGATCTTCTCATTGGAAAGTCTTATACATCCCCTAGATGTTTTCTCGTGCCCCGGTTTCACACTAATAGATTATTTTGGCCTTTGGCAATAGAAATATTATTGTCTGAAAGCATTGTCACTAACCAAGTTAACCTTACTAATAAATCAACGTTTATTTCTATTAACAATTGTGTGACAGTTGATGAATTTGCTAATATAAGCATTTCACAATAAATTCCTTGTTTTTCATCTGTATTAACAGCAGAAAGAACAGACTTAATTCATGTAATGAAGATGAGGGAAAGTATGTGGCAAAAATTAAACATTTTGGATTTTTCTTAAGATTGTCAGAATTTAAGTTAAGACATCACCTATCCATTAATTTGCTTTGTTGAAGAACACACATTTGTATGTATCATTTATATCCTTAATTGATACTCATATCCACACGATCCAACAGTTGTACGATTCGCCAGTTGTACTGGTAAAAGGCAGTGCAGTAATCCTTATGCCCCAGGTACCAAAGTACCTAATTGAAATGCACTACAAGGAAAAGTCAAGTTTATTACCCGTGCCTACAACTTGCAGAGTGACATTTTGCTTTATAGCATTTGGAATCTTTCACCTCCCAAGAACAATGAACTTCAAAAACATAATACAAGTGAGAAAATTGCCTTAAAAATGTAATTTTAGAAATGATTCTTTGAAAACGCTGTTAAAAGAGTTTGGTGAAAAGATGAAACTAATATTTCATTCATCTTCTATTGATTCATGTTTAAGCCCAACGTAAAGTTCAGATGTTTAGGGGAAAGAGGAAAAAATAAGTTTATTACATGAAATCAGTCAGGATGACCCCTCAAAGTTTAACTCAGATATTCTTATTTGAGAGTTTTTGGTATAGGGCTTATAATTTTTTTTTCTTTGTTGGTTTTGATGTTGTTTTCCTTGGGTAAACCATATGTTCAAGGGAAATAACACAATTATCAAATCCATAATTTCTTCAGGTGATTCCATGTTCTTTTAATATTGGGGCAGTTTATCCAAACACCAAAAAATAAACAAATAGATTTTATTGTAAAGGAGGGGTAATCTAATTGAACAGTAGGACAGTGGTAATCCTAAGCATTAGATTCCAGGTTGCAGATGGAGCTTTCTGAACACACTGATTATAATCAGCAATAGTAGGTTCTTAACTGTGCCAGGCACTGAATTAAGGATTTTACATATATTGCATCTTTTCATCCTCCAATCAACATTGGGAGATGGATATGTTTATTACCCTCCCCCCAATTTTCACATGATGAAATTGATATTTACATTGTAGCTTTTAGGACAGATTTCCTCCCACAGAGTTCATCTATTCACACCCCAAATAAACTTATAAGGAGCCACTTCGAATAAACATATAATCTTAGTAAAAGCAGGACATGCTCTTTGCAGACACTTTTTAAATTCCACAGTTTTTATGTCTCCACCTACCTTCTCCAGCTTCTAATCAACTCTCTCGCCCATGTTCACATCTCTTCCCATATTCAAATTATGAAGCCAGTAATAAAGAGCAGCCAGGCTAATATTTCACACCCTACCCACCCCGTATCTTCCTCAGGGTCAGTTTCCAAGTTGTTGTCAATAACCAGTAGGGATTTTTGATTTTCTTTCTTTTTTTTTTCCTTTCCTTCACTAAGAGCAAGAAAGAAAGAAATCAAAATTCTGAAAATCACCTCTAAACAGCATAACAAAGATAGACCCGAGCTGTGGCACCGGATCTAAGGTCTAAGAAGCATAGAGGTTAAGAGATCACCGTTCTACAACTCCAATTTCTCACATAATTTTCGTAGATTGATTATATACCAACAAAACAAAAGAAGCAAGTGCTCAGGGGATTTCCCAACTTCCTTCAAACAACACTGACAGTGTGTTTTGCCTTCTCCCATTATTTTATTTTTGTATGTGAAATTGAAAAATAAACTTAGTTCAAAAAATGCCTAAGGGCCACAAATTCAAAATGGAATTGGTGCGGAGAGGCCAACCGCTCTGTGCTTACCGGATAAGGAAATCACTGATGGCACTACCACTTCAGAGGACTAGCCTCTTGAAAGTGTCATGAGATCAAAGACCAAAACAATGTTACAAATATATCAAGGAATCAAAGCTGAACAATCTGACCATTCTTATCATTTACAACCTCTAATATGTAAACTGTAGGCCATTATCAAGTTCATAAAGCAGCTTATGAATTACAGGGAAGTCACCCAGAATTTGAACTCAACAGAGAAAACTGCTTAGAACTGTCTGATAATTAAATGGGTTTTCTCACTTGTATAAAGACAGGAAATGTCAAGCTTTGTAACTTGAAAGTAAATAAAATTATAAATGTACCCCTAACCTAATGTTGTATCCATTTTTCCTACAAAACCTATGTAAGTTTGACTATGATTCATAGGGTACCTGGGTACCATTTCAGGGAAAAGAAAAGAACATATTTTAGCTGAATTATATTTAAAGAAGAATGTTTTATTTCGTTAAGAACTGATATCCATGAATCTATGAGAATATTAAAACTGAAAATGAGGGGTCTGCACCTGTGACTCAGTGAGTAGGGCACCAGCCCCATATACCGAGGATGGCGGGTTCAAACCTGGCCTCAGCCAAACTGCAACAACAGAAAAATAGCTGGGCGTTGTGGCAGGTGCCTGTAGTACCAGCTACTTGGGAGGCAGAGGCAAGAGAATTGGTTAAACCCAGGAGTTGGAGGTTGCTGTGAGCTGTGATACCACAGCACTATACTGAGGGCAACAAAGTCAGACTCTGTCTCAAAAAACAAAACAAAAAAAACCCCTGAAAATGAGCATCGCCTGCAGATTCCATAGGACTTTAAGAGCTGTGCGTTTGATACTCAGGCAAGGCGTACGCAGACACCCTGCTGAGAACAGAATGAAAATCACCCATGGAGCCTGGGCCCATCTTGGAGCAGCATATTCTGTAGCCAGAGACTGGTTCTGTTTAAGAGTCCTAGAGTCCTGAAAGTACATGTATTCTATGCACAATGATTAGATACGAACCACTTCTCAGCCACAGTAATAGGATCTGGGAAGATAATATTGAAAAAGATGGTCGTGATCTCTGCTGCTCTCATAGAATTTACCTAATATAATGATGGAAATGAACAATGAAGAAATAACAGCTCCAATAGTGTTGCGAAGCTATTCAAATAAGGCATAGCTGGGAGTCGACGTGAGATGGAGGGATGACTTGCTGGGATGGGACCTTTGAGCTGAGACCTCAGTGACAACAAGTGAAGCACAGAGAGATCTGGGGACCAGCATGTCGAGCAGAGAGATGTGTAGTAAAAAATTTGTACAGAAACATTTGTTTAGAATCAGGAGATACAGACATCCCTCTCCCTGCCACCCCCTATCTTTGGCTAACCACCGAATTGGGGTGTATATTGGGGGATATTTTGATGAGAAAAACCAGCTCCCGACTCATCGTGGACGGGGATTGCTTTCATTCACTTTGAAAACAAGGGTTACCAGTGATAATGCCCTCCTCAACTTTCTCTAGAGCGTTGCTAGGGTGACACTGTAATTCAAAGGACAGAATATCAATAAAGCCAGGATGTACAGGAATGTAAACAAGCTTTAAAAAAATAGTCCAAGTGTTTGTTAAATAGACCACAACGGGACAGGTCCATTATCATTGCAGAAAGCTCTGTACTTAGTATGTCCAATTATCTAAATAGCTCAAAAACATAATCAATCCATCAGTAGTATTCAGCTTCTAGCTCTGATATCTGATTGTGAATTCTCTGTGTTTATTCATATTTCTGCCAAATGTCGATCCAGAAATGTATTAGCATCTGCCAGTGATGAATAAACATAAGATTATGCTCCTCCTGCAATTCTTAGCGGGGCTTGTGGAACAAGGGCTAGTCCAATCCGTACCCTGCCGATGCTTCTTCACATCACAAAATTGTGTTCTTTTCTCTAATAGAGTCAGCACGGTCAAGAATGACCGTAACCTTGAATCCCTGGCCTTTAAAGCAGATCCACCCCTTTTTCCTCACTCAACACAGCAGACCCAGAGTTATGCATTTTAAAAGGCCAGCTCTGGTAGCTTTCTTGTCCTTCAGTTTTCTTAACAGGCAAACACTTGCGGGATTCAAAAAATACTGGTTCTGCAAACCTCTGGGGACTGAGAGCCGCCAGCAGTGCTCGGGCAGAGAGAAGCAGGAAGGGACAGGGGTTGCCCAGCTGCCCCAGGCTTTTGATCGTGGACTTGTACAACGGCTCTGGGAGGCTTCCTCTGCTGTGTGACACACACTGTGGTCTCCTGAATGGCTGTTAATTAGTCCCTCCTGTACATACGTTGCAGGATCCAATTAATCTCATAACAGTACAGTAAGAGGCAGGCAAGTTTGGTACAGATGAGGGTGTCACACACTGCACCATGTGGACAAACCGTCATTCATTTTCTTGAGTTGGTCTGCGTGGTGACTGTCGGTGAGTTTTCACAATCTCATGCCCTTAGCTCTGCTAAAGTGAGTGGTGCACCTTTTTTGATTTCGCTGTTATTTTTTTGGGTGCACACTCTGTGCTCCGGGCAAAAAGGTAGCAGAGGAGAATCGACTCCCAAGGATTGTCAGCCTGCCTGAAGAGCCCGTTTTGCCAGGCTGAATAGGTTCAAGTTCCTTTGTCTTTCACAATGTGTCCCACAACCGGTACTTGTTGGGTAATAGGGGCCCTGACCAAACACAGAAGTCTATGTGGAAAGACCTGACATTCACCCAGCATGTTCCAGAGAAGGAAAAATTTAGTTGTATTTATTTGTCCGTAGGAAGTGTGTGTGAGAGAGAGAAAAAGAGAAGGCATGTCTCTGTGTTGTGGGTGTGAGGACGGAAGGGGTTATACTTCACCAATATTGTTACTTTCCAATTAATGTCTGTAAAACTGAGCTACCTGCTTTGACCTATTCAGAGAATGTTGAGAGTACTAGTCATAGTAATAATCCTGTCGCACTAGACAGTGAAATTTCACCATTTCCTGAGCATTCTTCCAATTTGTTTGGTATCTTCTCATTTGCTATTCCATGTACTGGCCATCTCTTCTCCAAATAAGTATAATTGTATCAGGCCCTTCAAAAAACATCTCCAAAGATGGCTAGCTCTTCTTCAAAGTCACTAACAGTTCTTACGTACCATTGTCAATGCCCTTAATCCTAAATTTTATAACTATTTATTTAGATATCTGCCTCATTTATAGGTTGTGAGCTCCAAAGTCAGCTAGCAGGCAGGTTACTAAAAGTATGAAACTGTTACTTTCTAGAATTTTATACTATTCAGAAGTTTCTAAAGAATTGTAAAATATTGTTGGCCACGTTGTTTTCCATTACACTTTTCACATCTTTTTCATCTTGCGGCCTCAGAAACCTAGTACTGAGCACTCAAATAGTACACAGTAACATTTGCTCGATAAATGAATGAATAGTTGTTTTTTTCAACTGAAAATATTCCAGTGACACTTCTAATGTGGGATCCTTAACTCTGGGAGAGACACAAGACGGAAAGGAAGATTTTGGTACTTACAGGTCCTGGGAGGTACATGGCTCACCTGGAGGCCACACACAGAGGTCAGCAAGTGCAGACAGGGAGAAAAGGAGAAAGACTATTACTAGGACCAGAATGTTTAGCATTTGGAAAGACTGGGATTGACCACATTGAGGAACTTGAGGGTTGGGGGAATGTGTACCCGGAAACTGCATCAAGGGTGACTGAGCCTTGCTTCTGGCACATGATAGTCCAACTTCTGTTAAAAAGGATGCCAGGGTAACATAGAATTATAAGAATTCACTACACACACCATGCTACTTTCTAGGAAATATTTATGTATATTAAGTTTTTTATAATCAAAGAAACTAGAAATGTGCTAACCTGGAAAAAAAGAAAGCAATCTTTGCATTTTTACTATTTGCAGTGCTGTGACGTCACTGTGCTAAAACCTGCTCTTTATCTAAGACCCAGGTCAGGTTGCCCTCTGTATACCCTCACTAAATTCCCGCACGAGAAAGTATTTATGAGCTCCCCATCCCTCTCCTTCTCTCTCCTTTCTCTGTCTCTTTAGCACACCCCTTCATTGTGTATTTTGATTAATTATGGAACATTTTAGACTATATTGCAAATATCTGTGAACACATTTGTCTCTTTTGCTAAATCAGTGATTCTCAGTCAGAATCAATTCCCCCTTCCTCATGCCCAGGGGTATTTGACAATGTCTGGAGGTATTTTTGGTTGCTACAACTGTATGTTGGAGGACAAGCGTTGCTACTGTAATCTAGTGAGTAGAGGCCAAAGATGCTATAAACATCCCCCACTGGGGACAGCTCCCACCCACAACTAAAAATTATGCATCCCTTAAAAAATTTTGTGTAAGTCTATGAACTCTCGGAAGGCAGAAACTCTGTCTCAATTCTCTCTCTCTCTATTTTTTTAATCCCCAGAGTCTAACACAAGGTTTATCCTATATCTATGTCCAGATGTTTAATAAGTAGATTACTGAATGAATGCATGAATGAGTAAATGGTTGGATAGGTGGATACCTGGATGGGCAGGTGGATAAATGGATGAATCAGTCAGTCAGTCACTCTAGGACCACTTTCTAACCCTTTCAATTGTTGGCAGCATTTCCTTTCTAAGTCAAAATTGCTATTTATTATCTGAATTACAGTCTAATCAAGCACCAACCAAGATGTTGACCTGACCAGCTCTCATTTTAAGTATGTGCTTGACCAAAGATCTTAAGATATTCAATCTTAGCAAATATTTCCAGCCCTTTTCTGGTTGTTTGGTAACAGGGTTATTTACATTCTATCCCATTGTGCTGAGCACGAGTCCCCTATTTTATCATGCTGTTGTAACACGTCTTATAACTGCATTATTCTCTGAGGCTATTGATGAACCTGCTGCGACTCTAACTTTACAAACCCCTCTGGAGACTCTGCTCTCTGGTTCCTCCCAGGCAATGAGACTTGGTCATGATCTCTGAGGTAGAAAACAAGTGTATTTCCTTTTGGTCAGCTTCACCAACTTACCTTTCAATCAACTATCTTGTATTTCGGTTTGTCATTTTCAGAATAATAAAGTATAGCTGGAGATGGGAAAATATTACTCATTTAGTCTGAGACAGTCCCTCAAACAAAATCTATCCACATGTTATGAAGTCTTTATACCTTTTCTCACTTGTATTATTTCTGCATTTGCTGCAGCAAGTGCACTATGGATTTTAGGTAAAAGTGTATGTGAGTTGCATGTGATTTTTCTGCCGGGCAGAATTCTGAAGTGGTTTCTATCTGTGCACATCCTTCCTGAATTATGAGCTGGCTCCTGTCAGTGAATAAGGCAAACTCATCTGATACTTGAATTGCTCCCCTTGCTTTTGGGCTGGTTCCATTTAAAATAACAAAAAGGATTTATTTTTTAAATGTAAACTTTAAAGACAATACTAAGTATAAACCCTCCTCCAAATTTTTCCTGGGATGGGAATAAAGGCATCATTGGGAATAATTTGAATTGCATAAATTGCATACACTATTCAATGAAAATGCTGTGGAAAATTCCAAGGGACCTTATATTCACAAAACATGAACTAAATGCATTGAAGATAAATTTTTTAAAAATAAGGTGAAGGAATTAATTGGGGTCTAGATCTCTCTGCATATTTACACACTGCCAGTACGGCATGTCCCTGCCCCCATGGCTTTTTTTTTTCGTAAGATACACTATTTGTAAAATGTTGCATGAAATGTTGTGTAGTATTTAAAGAACAAAATTAAGTGATCAGTTTGTACTCACTACAAGGCTAAGAAATTGGACATTGTTGCATCTATGATATCTTTATCTGCTCCTTCTTGAACTCACCTCCTTTTTCTCCTCCTTTCTTTCCCGTCTCCCCATATTAACTACTGCTTGGATATTTGTGTTAATTATTTCTCTGTGTGTGTGTTTTCCCTTCTGGAGACAGAGTCTTGCTCTATTACCCAGGGTAGAGTGCTGTGGCGTCACAGTCACGATAACCTTAAACTCCTAGACTCAAGCAATCCTCTCGCCTTGGGCTCCCAAGTAGCTGGAACTACAAGCACTTGCCACCACACCCACATAATTTTTCTATTTTTTAGTAAAAATGGGGTCTCCCTCTTGTTCAGGCTGGTTTCAAACTCCTGAGCTCAAGGGGTCCTCCTGCCTCGGCCTCCCACAGCACTAAGATTAGAGGCATGAGCCACTATAACCAGCTAGACTCTGTAATTTTTATACCATGTGTATTTTTATAAACAATACATTGTTTTGTTTTATCTTTTAAAAAGTAGACGAGACCATACAGGGTGCATTAGTCCCCCCTCATTCTTGCTTTTACTTTCAATGCTTTTGGTTACCTGAGGTCAACTGTGGTCTGAAAATACTAAATTCTGGAAATAAGCAATTAGTAAGTTTTCCATTTGCATCTTTTTGAGTAGCATGATGATAGCTCGTGCCATCCTGCTTCATCCTGCCCAGGACATGAATCATCCCTTTGTCCAGCATCTCCACGTCAGGGAGGCTCTTCACCGGCTGTTCGCCTTCTTGGTTATCAGGTTGACTGCCATGTTATGACAGTGCTTGGTTCAAGTAACTCTTGTTTTAACAAAATAATGGCCCCAGAGCTCAAGAGGAGTGACGGTGATGGTGGCAATTCAGATATGCCAAAAAGAAGGCTTAAAATGCTTCCTTTAAGTGAAAATGTGAAAATTCTAGGATTAATAAGGAAAGAAAAGTTGTAGGCTGAGTTTGCTGAAGTCTCAGTAATAACAAATCTTCTGTCCATGAAATTGTGAAGAAGCAATAAAACATTGTGTTAGTTATGCTGCTGTACCTCAAACTGCAAACGTTCTGGCCACAATGCGTGGTAAGTGCTCAGTTAAGATGGAAAAGGCATGAAATTTATGGGTGCAAGACACAAACTGAAATATGTTCTGACTGACAGAAGTCAGGTTCAAGTCTACTGTTTCAGAAATGCACTGGGAGTCTTGGATCATATTCCCTGCAGGTGCAAGGGGGTCCCCTGTATTTTGTTCTGTTCTTAATTCTTTCACTCAATGTTGTAAATGTGGAACTTGCTGATGTTAATGTGTACTGGCCATTTAGCCACAACTTATTTATTGATTTTACTCTTGACAAAGATTTGGGGTATTTTTTTTTCCTTTTTTCTTTTACAAACAGCGCTACTATAAATATTTTGAAAAATATACTCTGGCTTGCACTTGCAACAGTTTCTCTAGGATATATGGGTGGCAACTGTGAGGTTGTAAGATATATGTATTTAGATAAGTCAAGATATGCTGGGTACATAATTAAATGACAAAAACAACCAGAACAAAAATCTCTTACACTGACAGACGTTTATTTTTTCTCCTGTTAATGCGTGCACCATGGCAGAGCTGGTGTTCTGTTCACGTCTTCTTCAGTCCGGGACCCAGTCCAAAAGAGAAATACCAAAGGATCAAATTGCCAGGACCGTGTCAGAGGGAAAGGGAAACCATTCCAATTTTGTCACTTCTTTATAGTAACATTCCTTACAGACCTGGGATCCAGTTCACTTTAGTTATTTAGTTATCATGTCTCATTGTTCTTCTTTAATCTAGATTAAGTCCTGTCTTTCTTTCTCTCCATAGCTCTCTGGTTGTTTGTTTGAAATAGTGTACCATTCTGTCACCCAGGCTAGAGTACAGGGGTACCATCATAACGCTGCTTAACGCTGTCTACAACATTAAACTCTTGGGCTGAAGAGATCCTCTTATCTCAGCTTCCCAAATACCTGAGACTACAGGCACAGGCCACCACACCTACCTAATTTTTGGAGGTCTCTCTAACCCAGGCTTGTCTTGAACTCCTGGCCTCAGGAAATCCACCTGCCTTGGCCTGCTAAAGCACTGTACCTTGTTATTTCTTTTCTTTTCTTTTTTTTTTTTTTGAGGCAGAGCCTCAAGCTGTCACCCTGGATAGAGTGTCGTGGCATCACATCTCATAGCAACCTCCAATTCCTGGGCTCAAGCAAGTCTCTTGCCTCCGCCTCCCAAGTAGCTGGGATCACCAGTGCCCACCACAACTCCTGGCCATTTTTTGGTTTCAGCTGTAATTGTTGTTTGGCAGGCCCGGGCTGGATTTGAACCCGCCAGCTCAGGTGTACGTGGCTGGCACCTTAGCCCATTGAGCCACAGGCGCCGAGCTGTGTACCTCGTTATTTCTAAAGAGTATAAGCCAGTTACTTTGTAGAATGTTCCTGAACTTGAAATCGGTGTTTTCTTGGGGTTCATGCTTTTTGATAGGAATGGCACAGAATCTGGGCTGTCCCACTCTCAGTGCCTCTGATCAGGAAGCAAATAACACTGATTTGTCTTATTGTTGGCGATGATAACATTTATCGCCTGGTTAGGATGGTGAATGGTAGGACTGTTATTCTTAAGTTGATAAGCAATTCACAAGTATCTTCTGTGGCGATTCTTTGAAATCATGTGTGTAACCTGTTGTTCATTCATGCTCCAGATGTAGCACCCATTAATGATTCTTACCTGACTCAATTATGACTGTGATGCCGGCCAAGTGGTGATTTTCTAATTCCATCTAGATTTTCTAGCTGGCATTCTACCAGAGAATAGAGCTTTCCATACCTTTGCATTTAATTAACTAATTAATTAATCTATTTATTTACTTATATCAACACAGACTTGTGAATTCCTACTATACTCAACAGTTTGCAGTTTCTTACCATCATTATTTATTTTCATGCTCAAATTTCCCAAAATATGGCCAATGAAAGCCCCTTCAAACTATATTCTATGGCTTTTGATATGTGACTTTGACTTTCATTGAAGAGTTCCTTACCTTCTGGCTCAAGTTGTTTTAGGCTCATTTTATATGTTTCCTATTGAGACAGCCATTTCTTTTAGTGGAAAATGCCATTTAAAAGCCAGAATCAGGGTATTAATCAGGCTTAGTATATAGCGGTATCATTGCTTTTATGTTCTTGTAGCAAGCACACATAGGAAAGAAAAGTCTACATGTGTACACACACGTGCACACTCATGGGCATCTACATGCTTCTTATTTGGGTAGACAAATCAAAAACTGTGAGTTTACACTTATAATCCCCAATGCTCAATGAACGGTATAGGGCCTATTCCGCCCATTCGTGTTCCATGTTCACACCTCCCTTCTCCAGCCATGAGAAATCTGACTCCCAGGTTTACTTGTGAAATCAGTCTCCCCTGCATGTACCTAGATACCTTGTCCAGTGAGCCCGAAGGGGAGCCCTCAGTCACTGGCTACACTCCTCACTGGGCCCCCATGGCTTTCAGGATTGCAAGGCCAGAAGTCTGAAAAGAAGGAAGAGAAATAGGAGAGAAGGCCTGTTAGATAGCTCAGCTTCGCATTGTGTGAGTGCTGTGCGTCTGGGGTGCATGCCCAGGCCAGGCCCAGACATCCAGAGGTACAAGTCAAATTCTCACATCCCCACAAAGGCAGAGGAGGACCAGAATAAGGAGTACTTAATTTTAATGTAATTAAATTGATCAAATTTTTCCTTTATGGTTTCTGTTTTTATACACCTTTCCTGTTTAGATCTTTCAGTGTTCCTGGGATTGATTTTTTTTTCACTGTGGTGTGAATTTGAGTTCGAAATTATTTCTCTTTTTCCATATGGATAACCAACTGTCTCCGCAACAATTATGAAAATGTCCATCGTTTCCCCCACTGATCTGAAACACCATGTATCCTGTATCTTTAGTTCTATATGCTGTTCTGTAAGTCTATTTGTCAATTCTTGTATTAATATCACACTGTCTTTATTACTGGAGCCAGGACTGGCTACATAATTCACATGACATAGTGTGAAATGAAAATGCACAAGCTCTTGTTAAAAAATTATTAAGAATTTCACAACAGTGACTAAATCAAGCTCAGAGCCCTTCCAAGCTCAGGTCACTGATTTCTGATGCCAGCACTGGCTAGAGTTTCATACGCCTTGATGTGTCTGTTAGAGAATTATGCTAGCAGAGTGTCTTCCAGCTAAGAAAATCCTTTTTCCTTTTGGTAGGAATACACGAAATATCAAATGTACAAATTTCACTCCCCAAAACAGGTTTACCTCTTTTAGAGTGCTCTTCCAGAAATTCATTTTTCCTTTTCCTAAGGCTGCTGCAACAAAGTGGTTTATGACCAGAGACATTCCTTGTCTTATAGCTCAGAAGACTAGAGGCCTAAAGCCAAAGTCAGCAGGCCGTGCCCGGTCTGGAATCGGGGAGCACCCCTCCTCTCCCAGCCTCCAGAGCTGGGTGTCCACTCGGCATCCCTTGGCCTGCAGACCCATCACTCCCGCCTCTGCTCCCACCTCTGGGCGGAGCTTTCCTGTGTGTCTCCCACCTCTGGGCGGAGCTTTCCTGTGTGTCTCCCACCTGTGGGCGGAGCTTTCCTTTGTGTCTCCCACCTCTGGGCGGTGTCTTCCTTCTGTGTCTCCCACTTCTGGGCGGAGCTTTCCTGTGTGTCTCCCACCTCTGGGCGGAGCTTTCCTGTGTGTCTCCCACCTCTGGGCGGAGCTTTCCTGTGTGTCTCCCACCTCTGGGCGGAGCTTTCCTGTGTGTCTCCCACCTCTGGGCTGTGCTTTCCTGTGTGTCTCCCACCTCTGGGCGATGTCTTCCTTGTGTGTCTCCCACCTCTGGGCGATGTCTTCCTTGTGTGTCTCCCACCTCTGGGCTGTGCTTTCCTGTGTGTCTCCCACCTCTGGGCGGTGCTTTCCTGTGTGTCTCCCACCTCTGGGCGGTGCTTTCCTTGCGTGCTCATAAGGACAACAGTGATATTAGATTGGGGGCCCATTCTCCTCCAGTGTGAGCACATCTTGACTAATTATATCTGCAAAGACCCTATTTCTAAATAATGTTCCATCCTGAGGTACTGGGAGTTCAGACTTCAGCATATCTTTGGAAGGGACAGAGATTTCAACCCATTTCAGATACCATGACATTCAAAGCTAGTACAAAGCTCAGTGACAATAATCATGATTCCGTATCTGTTTCTTCTTCTTCTTTGTAAAATTTATTTTTATTATAATATATATTTTTATATATATATTTAATGCATACAGCACAATGCTTTGGAATACTCATGTGCCACGCAAGAACACTGTGGTCCCCTAAGATTACATATTTACAAAGATGGCATATTTGATGATGGTCCCCTAACATTACAGTGCTATTTTTTATTGTGCCTTTTCTGTGTTGAGATATGCTTAGGTACACAAATAGCTACCATCACATTACAACTGCCTACAGTGTTTAGTACAATAACATGCTATACAGGTTTGTAACCTAGGAGCAAAAGGCTATATCGTTTAGGATTGAGTAAGTACCTTCTTTGATCATCACACAACATGAAACAACCCAGCAAGGCATTTCTCAGAATGCGTCCCCATCATTAAGTGACAAAGATTGTCCATATGTATAGGGAAAAGATTACTACAGGTGAGCAAGTTAACAGATCCATCGCTTTCTAGTTACCGTGTGTGTGTGTGGTAAGAGCCTGTAAAATCTACCTTCTTGGAAAATTTCAACAAACAATGCCGATCACTCACTGCAGTCGTGCTGCTGTCCATCGATTCCTGGGGTCCTGGTCCTGCCTACTTGCGTGTCTGTAGCCTTTGACTTGTGATTCCTATTTCTTCCCCTTCCCTTCCCCTGGTAACCACCATTCTGCTCTTTGCTTTCATTCATTTGACTTAAAATTGGGATTCTACAAATAAGTGAGATCGTGCAATATTTTTCTCCCTGTGCCTACCTTATTTCACTTGGAGTAATTCCCTTAACAAGGGGGAAACTGCCACTCATGACAGCATGTTTGAATCTGGGGGATATCAAGATATATGCTTTTCCTTCCTCCAAAGAAGAATTAACCTTTGTGTAAATCTAAGCAGTCTATCTCCAGAATCTGATATTAAAACCATCACCTATATTCTCTCTTCAAAATGGAAGTTGTGAATACAGTGGTAGGTTTGTGTAGCCACTGAATAATGTCTTTTTTACTTGTTCTTAGTTATATTTTAGCCAGACCTAATTCTTCCCATCCCCATTTATCTCATGTTTTTGGTGTGTGTCTTTGTTAGAACTGCCCTCATTTGTGTATAGAATCCTGCAGGCAGGGAATAAATACTTAAAATTATATAAGTAAATCTAGCAGCATTTTTCAGTTGCCACACAGACCTGCCGTTCTAGCCACAAGGTTCATTTCAGGAGACAGACTACGTGACGGTTACCAGCTTAGGTTCTGGAGTTTGAAAGGCCAGATCTATACACATGTTGAGCCTTGTTAAAGTGACATAACTGCTTTCCTTATATGTTGGTCTTCCTAAATTTAAGATAAAAATAAAAATCATATGACTTTCAGTGCCCACCACATGAGAAGATCTCAGTGAATGTTAACTTTCATCAGACGCCAGTGCACATTCACTACGCTTAACGGTAGCGAACAGGCAAGTTTTTAAAAGTATCATTCATATTCTCCGCATGTATTGATTGATACCACGGATTTCACCAAGTGCCTGGGGGGGTCACAGGTATTTTCCTAGGTCCACTCATCTGTCCTCTACTTCGAGGACAATGCCTGGCCCATAATAGATGAGCCATAAAACACTGTTTAATGATTGAAAATAAAGTCTCCGCCATCACAGAGCTTATCATCTAGTTGGAGAAAAGAGACATTGAATACATTCTTAACATAAGTGAGGTTAGGTCCTATGAAGTAATAGAAAGTTGATGGAAGAGTGATGGGGTGGGTTAGGAAGTTATTTTAGGAAGTGTGCACAGAAGATGCAGAGAAAGAGGGGATTTTTTAGGAGAAATCTGGTTGACCTAACTGGATGCCAAGCAGAGGGAGCAGAGTGCAAAAGCTCTGAGGCTGGGTATGCTTGGTACATTTAGGGAACAGCAAGAGGCCATTCCATTAGGAAGACAGAGCTCTGATGGCCAAATACTGTTGAACGCATGTACAAGGAATTCAGTTTGTTGTGTGAATGTTCAAACTGAAGGGAGAAAGAATTTGCTTCTTCTGAAATGGTCAGTGAAAACCTTGCAAAGGAGGGCTCTAAACAGGGAAGAAAGTCTCTTAGCATCTTTCAAAATGAGTTCAGAAGAGAGCAGCTGTAGAATCTCTTGGGAACACAGGAGTCATGCAGGCCCTCAGGACCCCCCACTACCTACTTCTTGGGGCTGGCACCCCCAAAGTGGTGTTTTAACAAACCGTCAGGGTGATTCTCAGGCACTCCAGAGTTGGGAGGCACTGCTCCAGCCTCGGAATTAGCTGAAATGCAGACTCTCATTCCATACGCCTGGGGGAGCCTGAGATTCTTTCTACCTTTCCAATAAGCTCCCAGGTGCAGCAGACACTTTTAGTCCACAGACTCCACATGGGGGCCGAAGGGTTGAGGTTTTAGTAGATGTTTCAGGCTTGACAGGCCCTGTGGTCTCCGCCATAACCTTGTAGCGTAAAGGAGCCATGGACACGTAAGTGGCTGAGCACTTTCCTGTAAAATTATTTTCAGACACTGAAATTAGAATTTCATAAAATTTTTATGTATGTCAAAATATTATTCTTTTGATTTTTTCACCCATTTAAAAATATAAAAGCTATTCTTATCTCATAGGCCATAGTTTGTTGACCCCTGGATTATAAGAAGTTTTATCTGGACACAGCAATTCCTCATTCTTATTCCTCATTTGTATAATCAGTGCCTAGCATTTATACAGGAGGGATTTTTGTTTTTTATTTTTTTTCCATTAACTAGTTTATTTTTTTTCCTTTTTATTGAGACATATACACATAGATCATGAATACATTTATGCATTTCTGGGGTACAATGCGTTCTTTTCTTTATACAATTTGGAATGCTTATATCAAACTAACTAATATAGCTTTCACCTCATTTACTTAATTATTGTATTAAGACATTTATGTTTGGCTCAGCGCCCATAGCACAGTGGTTATGGCACTAGCCACATGTACTGAAGGTGGCAGCTTTGAACCGGCCAGCTAAACAACAATGACAACTGCAACAAAAAATAGCCAGGCATTGTGGTGGGTGCCTGTAGTCTCAGCTACTTGGGAGGCTGAGGCAAGAGAATCGCTTCAGCTCAAAAGTTGGAGGTTGCTGTGAGCTGTGAAGCCATGGCACTCCTCCCAAGGTTCCTCTTCCCTCCTTCATCCTAGGCTATAGTTATGATTTATCTTTCATAAGAAAGTGTAAGTAATTATAAATTGGTTTCAAGAGATTTTTTAAAAGATAAATTTCTACTAAAGAGAAGCCTTCAGAAAAAATATTGTCTCATTATCAATAACACATAAAGACTCAGTAAATGTTATTTATTTACTTAATATAGTCCATAAATACATTTATACACAGAATACAGTTCATATTCTATGTTTTTTTTTTTTCTTTCAGAGACAGAGTCTCACTTTGCTGCCCTTGGTACAGTGCCGTGGCGTCACAGCTCTCAGCAACCTCTAGCTCTTGAGCTTAGGCGATGGATCCCCTTGCCTCAGTCTCCCAAGTAACTGGAACTACAGGCACCCACCACAATGCCCGGCTATTTTTTGTTGTTGTTTTTGCAGTTTGGCCGGGGCCAGATTCGAACCCTCCTCCTTTGGTATATGAGGCTGGTGCCCTACTCACTGAGCCACAGGCACCGCCCCATATTCTATGTTTATACATAAAATACGTTGAAGAAACTGGAGAGGATTAACCCAGAGTTGGCAAAAGATTAAAATGATAGCCAGTTTCAAACATGGAAAAGATTTACTTCCAGTGCAGGCCGAGGAAGAACCTTCCTAACAATCGGCACCGGGCAAACAGGCTGGTCTCCCCAGGAGGTGATGCTTTCCCTGGTGCTAGAGGTATATTCAAAATACTTCACCTGGCAGATGACGGTGACAGAAAAGGAATTCTACATGGGATCTCGGACAGATTCCATATCTAAGATTTTTCTCAATCAGATTCTATATTTTCTTTTCTCTAGTCGTATCTTTAGTAAGCTCTTATGTCCACTCTGCTTGGCTGTTTTAAAAGCCTCCTAACTGGCCTCTTCACCTCCAGTCTGACTAACTCAAGCTGACCCAACTGTCAAACATCGGAGAAATCTGTGATTCTGATTTCCATGGTCCCATATTAATCATTCAATGATCTTTTTTAAAAACCCTTTTAAGTCTTATATTTCTCAACCCAATGTTTGCCCACTAAGTTACAGTGGACCATTTGTTGGTCACAGAACCGCTTTAAACACCCCCACCTATTTTCCTTCTCAGGCTGTTCCCACAAGCTATTATGCCCTTCCCCCACGCCCACTCTTGTGGCTCCTCTGTCCTACTCCTGCCTGTATTTCAAAGCCCATCTCAATTATTACCTCCTCCAGGAAGATGGGATTATTCCCACACACATGCACAAATGCGCACCTCCCCCACAATAGCACTTTGAACTATCCTCATCAATTAACAATCACCAGTTTTTTGTCTGTTCATTTGTTTTGAGACAGGGTCTCTTGCCCAGGCTAGAGTGCCAGGGCCTCTGCCTAGCTCACAGCAACCTCAAAATCTTAGGTTCAAGTGACCCTCCTGCTTCAGCCTCTTGAGTAACTGGGAGCACAGCTGCCCACCACAACATGTGGCTAATACTTCTGTTTTTAGTGGAGACTGGGTCTCACTTCTTCTCAGGCTAGTCTCAAACTCCTAAGCTCAAGTGATCTATGCGTCTTGGATTACAGGCGTGGGTCACCAAGCCCATCTAGCGATCACCAGTTTTCTGAGCTATTTCTTTGGTGGCTTGCCATGATCTGACTCTTATCCATCTCAGGAGTTTTGCACAACTCTCCCCCCTTCCAGTATGTTCCTTTCATTTTGGCTGTTGTTAGTTCCTCAAATGCTCTCAGCTCATTCAAATCTTAGGCCTTTGAAATGCTCCCACCTTTATTGCTTGTCGTCAAGTCTAGAACTTTGCACGGGTGGTGCTTTTTATCACTCTTAGTTCAAATATTATCTCCTGTGACTACCCTTTAGGCTCTCTATACCATTATTCTGTTTTTATTTTCTTAGAGCATATGTTACTCTCTGACACTCTCTGATTCATTACTTGTTTATGCCCAGCTCTTCTGCAACACTATTGAAATGTAAAGTCTGTAAAAGCAGCTACTGCAGAGAAGCGCTAGGAACATGGTAAGACACTGAATGATTGAATGGCTCAATGAATTAATTGTTAGATTATATGTGCTTTAAGAGCAGATCCATTATCTGATTCGTTTTTTCTTTCATGCTCAGTCAGAATTAGTTGAGAGTGGCCCAAGACAGCTGGGTGCATATCGCTGTCGGAGTTTATCACCTACCTAAGAAATGAACATCTATGATAAGGAGCCAAAGAACAGTTGAGGTGACAGATATTTAATAATAAGTAACAAAAGCTTATGAGCAAGTGAAGCAAGATGTAGAAGTGCTATGACATGATGCCTTTTTTTCTGTTTGTTTGTAAAGCAAGCAGCTACTAAAACTTCAGTTACAGAGAAAAATATAGAAAGGTAGATGTCACGTTATGCTGTCAGGGACAGAGCAGAGACAGTGGTATGGGAGAGGTGAGAAGAAAGGATAAATGAAACAGTTAAAAGAAGATACAACATGAAAACCGAAAGTGCTGATGAACAGGGCACATGGAGACAGAAGCTTTTCCATGGCACACATATGACCTTTATACACGGAAACACAGAAAGGCCAGGGAGGATGAGGGCTGGAAGTTTAACATACATGTGACTTGAGGAATCTGTCAGGCAGAGAGGCTTTCGTTTTTCCAGTCCTCATGGAATTTGATGTTTCCTCTGTAATATATCTGTGATACTTGGGCAGAAATGACATTGCCGGACATCTGCTTGTGCTGAGCTCAAATGCCTTGGCAGGGAGAGTACTTTCTGCTGCGTGCCTTCTGAAAAGATATGATGAACGTCATAGCAAGATAATAAATAAAGGAAGCTAGTAGACGTCGTTTCAGGAGTCACTTTCCTGATTACTATGGCAATTTTAATTATAGGGAAAATGTCCAGGAAAAGGAAGAAATACTGTCAGGATAAAAAAAATGTATTTAAAATGTAATTAAAATCCACCCTTGTATATCTCAATTACATCTCAATTGTATCTCAATCTGAGGGCGGGTGCCATTGCCAAAATTCTAACGACCCTCAGACTTGAGAGGCAAATGGCCTGACCCTGTCTTGTTTCTTTAGTATACGAAATCCATTCGTACCTTTCTACGGTACACACCTCAAGCACTCCCAGCAACTGCCCAAGAGTTGGCACACACCAGAGAACCAAGAAGCCATTAACATTATATTTAATTGCATACCACGTACTTTGAAAGCCACCCACAAAAATATCACACTTAGAATTACAAGGGAACAGTCCTCATTATCTTTATTATCTTCCTCTTATGGAATTAAAGAAATAATAGTGTGAACAGCAATTTATAATTTTTCTTAGCATTATAAACACATCAAAAACAAGCTTTATTAAATCAGGGCCAGTTCAAGAAACAAAGGCAGTCCAGATAAACCCTGAGGCGCTTACATTTTAACTCTGCCTTAATTTTGTCTCTGGTTAAAAGCAGAGGTTCTGAATTCACAGAACCTATGTTGGGAACTTCGTTGCACAGGTGTATCAACCTTTTAAGCCTCAGGTAACTCACCACAAAAATTCATAATGCCAGCACACACATCAGTAAACTGTCGTCAGGACTTAGATGGCAGATAAAGTCCATATACCCTAAGCATGTAATAAGCAATAGATGTCAACTGTTCTAAATGTTTTTCTCTTTGTACAGAATAGCACTCCAGTACATCCTTCTTGAGCTGCCTTTATAGTTAATGTCTTTCGAAAGGAATGAAATGTTGGCTGAAGGCAGTCTGATCTTACTGGCAAAGGTTTATTTCTGAAAAAGTCTCATGGTTTAAAACTGGCATAATTTAAGACTGATTTTGTCATCATAATAAAAATTAATCCCTATAGTTTAGGGATCCATTCTCTATGTTGCTACTATTTTCCACTTTACTTGCCTTGTTATACAAGACAATTTTGCAAATTCTAAGTATAGAGAGTTGCTTATTATTAGAGTTGCTTATTATTCTCTCAGCATTCATCTCCAACAATTTTCAGAGTGCCCTGTCCCAATTAATAGCATTGTACATCAGGGTCGCTGTTTGGTCCTTAATAGTGTTTATCAAATTTAAATTCTTCCTAAAGTTACTACTTTTCACTGGGAGTACTACCCTTGCTGGAAAATGAACACTTCCTTGATGTTACTAAAGCGGATTCAAAGTTACAGTAAGAGTAAACTAAAATAAAGCAAAGGTCTGACAAATGATTCAGAAGTTCTCAAACTTGTAAATAACAGCCTGGTTCACCTAATATTAACAGAAAATAATATTTCCTTTTATCAGTCAAAATGGAGTCAACCACTGCTAACAACAGTAATGTAATTTATAACTCCCTTGACCTAAAGTTTTTTAAAATGATGTGATAATTGATAATCCTTAACATTTTTTGTCAAAATTTTAATTCAAATTTTCTGTGTATGATATGACTTATTGAAAACATATTCAAATTTTTATAAAAGGTATAAAAATTTTATGAAGCAAACTAATAGTGCCACCAAGCCCAGGTAGTAGCCATGGCTACAGAAGCCGGTCCCATAAATGTAGGCCCACAAAGTGTTCGTTGCCTGTAATTGATTCTGGCAAAATCCCCAAACCCCCTTCCCTTAATGTTCAAGTGCCAGCAAGTCTTTGTGCTTATTGTTTTATAATGTTTGCGAATAAGACTGTTATCCTAGCTATGTCCAGAATAATGGTCTCACTACATGAAGTTTTCTAGACTATTAATTTTCATGAAGCAAAGCAGTTTAAATCTCTGCCTACCGTGTCATTGATATGCAGGTGTGTTGGTGAAACTTCCTTTTGATGATTCATTCTCTAGCTCTTCGCACTAAAGCATGAATGCACATATTCCTCGCTAAATATTCTTTCCACGCTCTCAAATATTGATGAGAGACCTCTTTGCATAGGATTCCTTTGGTTTCATCCAGTTGCCTAAAAACCTTGTAACAGGGTAGGTTGGCCTATGTCCTGAGATTCACCAGGTACAGTGGTTTTAAAACGAGGTGGGATTTCACGTGATTATTTAGCCACATTTTTAAAGTAAATTTGGAATAACTAGAGGGTGCCTGTTTACCTAACAGTTGATAAGTAAACTTCTAGAACCTTTCAGATATATTAGTAAAACACTGTCTTAAATTGTAGTGCCAAAAGCCTAAAATTGGTCAAATTTCAAATTTCAATGAAGGCCAAATTTCCCATGGCGCCTCTCTTTTCTTTCCTATGGCTCTCTGAGTCCCCTCCAAACCCAGATTTATCTCCTAGAGAAGTCCAGCTGCCCTGCACATGTTGAGAGCCTCTCCCTTTCCCACTTGAAAGGAATCATTCTACAGGGTCTTCGCTCCTTCTGAACTTTAACTTCTGTTAGTTGACTGTGGTTGGCCAAGCAATTATTCAGTTAAAACAGCATTTCCCAAAATATGTCCCTCTAAAGCACTAATCTCAGGATATTCTGCAGAAAAGGTGGGGAAAGCCTTTTTTTGTTTCTTTAGTGTACAAAATATCTTTTGCAACATTCTTTCTGAGAGATTAAAAACTGACATTTTCCTAATAAAATTGCTGAGCAGTACTAAAGTCATCTTAACATTGCTTAATTCCCAGAATTTCATCTTGTCACCACCCATCTCCTCCAGTTTTATTTTTTTCTTCATATGACATCTGTGGAGACACCTGAGATAAAACAATCCTTGCTAAGGCCCTGGCTAGCTGTACAAAGGAAACGGGACGTGCCAAGGTCGTACTTGTACATAAGAGGCAATTCAGAGTCATCGTCGTCTTTAGTCCCAAACTGGCAATTATCAGATAAACTCCTGAGTGTCAGTGTTCGTATCCACACATACACGTTCACCCAACACAGGTGCCTCACATTCTCCACACACTGGGGTTTTATCATTTTAATTACTTGGTCAACATTGGCACAGCCTCTCAGTAGCCACTAAATTGCAAGTGTTTGTCTTTATTTTCTGCCTTTCGTATTATCCCTCTTATTTTATTTTTGTTATCTTAATTTTCTAAAGACTTCTTTGTGGCTTCGTGGCTGACTGCCAGCATTCTGGGCAGTGTGTGTTTTTAGATCTTTTATTTTTTTTAAAGATCCACACACAAAAAAATGCTCCCAGTAAGAAAGCCATCTCCATAGTTGGCATTGTTTTACTTTTGAAGAACAAGTTCGAGTTGAAAGAAGTGGTACGAATTGTTTCTCATGGACCTGTCCTTTGGCTCACTCCCTGGGAAAATCCTCATCCCCTCAGATCAAAAGAGAGAACTGCCTCCCAGTGAATTAGAATACAAACCACATTTGCCCACAGTATCACACAGTGATTTCAGAAATCTGGGCTTGTACACATCTGGGGAACGATGGCAGGATGGCCCTCGTTAGAACGGCTTTCAGAATCGACGTGGGTGATTTGATTCCCTATGCCTCATTTTCCAACTTCGCCTGACTTGATTTCTTGTTCTGTTTTGTTCTTCGCTCTTGCAAAAATCTCTTTCCCTTGCCCAGTCCTTTCTGATTCACACACACACAGCCAAGTCACAAAGGCCAGGGGGGAAAAAGTGAAAGGTCACCCTCACAATGGGTTTTCCAGGATTATTTAGATGTAATGAATAAAATTGCAAATTCTATTGAGGCTTTTAGAACTAATGAAAATTATCAATGTGTTACACAGCTGCATTTCAGTTTTGTTTGTCTGAGCCTGGAACAGAATAGATTTTATAAATAGAACTTAAATGTGACCACAGAGCATGCATACTAATCAGTTCATTTTAAGATATTGTTTTGCAATACTTTTAAGATGCACACATGCTGGGAAAAATTACTTGTCAGAGGAACAATGTGGAGCAATTTCTTACCAAAGTTGCTAATGGAACTACTTTTTTTCTTTCCTTTTTTTTTTCTTTTCTTCTTCTTCTGTTTTGTTCTTCCCTTTCTTTCTTTCTTTTTTTTTTTTTTAAGCATGAAGTATCTATCATTAGCTATCTTTTCTTTTATGTAAATGTTAAAATTGGAAAGGTTTAGTAAGAAGGAAGGGTTTGGTCCAGGAATTTCTATGAGAAAGGCCATTTATTTGTGTGAAAGTGTCCATTAATTTAGAAAGGTTAAAATAATGGTAATCAAAATATCTTAGCACCTGCTGAGCTTTATCATCTATCACATGCTTGCTCTGCTCACATAAATGTGGAGGGGCTTTTTCCCCTGGCTCTAAAGAGATTGGAAGCATGTGGGATGGTGTGCTAAGTGGTCCCCCACTGAAAGTATTCTCTACCAGCCACAGATTTCCTCTAAGTAGGCAATCCTATCTGAATAGTTCTAATATCTGGATAAGTCATTCCTCTTTGATAGCACGCCCCCCTGCGGGAATGCATTTGTTTCACTTGTTTGAAGGTAGAAATCCCAGGGGTAGGTTTTGATGTAGGATGAAGCACTAAGCCCAGAGCTTCCCTTAAAGGTGAAATGCAGACACTCTTTTAGAAGAGGAAAGGTGACTAAATGAAAGCGGCACTTCCCTAATCATTAGCAGGGATGAATGTGGAATTGTTAACAGTCAAATGTATTTTAAAAGCCAACTGAGGCCTCTGTAAAGGTTCCTTTCCTCCATTTACCACTGGGCTTCATGAAGGGATTCCGGAGTTCTAGGCACCAATTGAAGCAATAAACCACAAAGAGTTTTGAGGAATCTGTCATCTTGTGGTTGGGGTGGGAAGAGAAAAATGACCTAGAAAATTAAAATCCATGGAAAACTGAGTCATTGAAATGTCAACCATTCTCTCACCTAAAGTCTCCTTACACTACCAAAAAAAAAAAAAAAAAAAAAGAAGAAGTCCAATTTCTCTTCAAAATCAAGCCAACAAATATCTATTGTTTGCCCACTATCCACAAAGTACTATGTTTTTACCAAGTTCTGCTGGACCAGTTGCCCTGTCCGAGGATCAGCAATTGTGGTGCAGGGGTTAAATCCAGCCCAGAGCCTTTTTTTTGTACAGCTTAAGAGCAAAGAATGGTTTTTACCTTTATAGTATAGAGCATCAGACGGAGGAGGAGAAGGTGGAGGGGGAAGAGAAGACGGGGAAGTTGTAGCTACAGTGACAATGAAGATAACAATGAAAAGAAGAATGAGGAGGAGAAAGAGGATGGAAAGGAGAGACAGAGACAGTATGTGAGCTCTCAAACCCTAAAATACTTACCATCTGGCCCTTGGAAAAAATGTGTTGCCATTGTGCTGTCCATTACTCATTAATCAAGAAAAGATCCTAGGAAATGGCACGGTCCTTGAGTAATTAAATGCTACCTGAAGAACATAGGAGGTAGAAAATTTTACTGCAATAAAGAGCAGCCAGTGCTTTCTTTCCTGGACTTACTCAATCTTGAGATTAAAAGGAATCTTGAGGATCAAACCTAGGAATTCCAAAGTTTCCAGAATGCAGCTCCCATATGAGAGTGTGCAAGTGATTGCAGAAGTCCCTGGCAGAATAGGTTTTTATTTTAATATAGCTAGCATATCAAGCATGTGATTTCCCAGATTTTATTGCTTGGGATAAAACCAAAGTGTTAAGTAAACAATAGTACAAATTGTAGTAGATATATTAGAAAGTATTATGGTGGTTTGTGAATGAATGTAGTCTAGAAAGCACAGAATCTAGTTCAATCTCTTTTCTTGTGATTTTTCAATTGAAGAGGTAGGCTAATATTATACCTATATCTTAAAACAAAATCAAAAAGAAACTCAGTTCAGTATCCCCTGATTATAAAGCAATACATGCTGTTTATTTTAAAAATTAAATATATATAGTACAGAAAATGAAAGTTTCCAATATTCTCCCTGCCAGAATTACCCACTGTTAATAATTTGGTATCTTTCTCCCAAGATGAAATTTACTAGGCACATAATAACAGACTTAATATCTACCACATCTGGGGCATGATATTTTGGTTTCTGCTATTTCTGCCCTATAAATTATTACTATTGGCCCTTGAATTCTTTCCATTTTGAAAGGAAATCAAAAGGGACATTATTTAGAATACTAGTTGCTGTCCCAGTGGGTGTATATAGGGAAGCAAAGTGCAAATTGGAAGGCATTTGCCCATTAAATCCAAATAGAAAAAAGATTGAGGAACTAAATGAGTGAAAGTGAGTAGCTCATGTAAGTCTTCCATTTCTGCCTCGGCTGCAGGTTAACCTACAAGGTTAATACAATCGCTGACAGGTGGTAAGCCCTGGGTGCTGACAAAGTGTACCACCTCTTCCAGAAGTTCCTGCTTCTCTTTAAGGGCTCCTTGCTTTGTATTTAAACTAGTGGTTCTCAAACTTTTTAGATCATAATCCATTTTTTGAAATGACAGAAGAATATCAAGAACTTATTCGCACCTCCTCAAGGATACTTTTCAATAAATAATGAGCTTGTTGATAAACAATCAGTTCAAAAGGACCAAAGAAACACTGATAGTACAGTTTTTCAGGTGGTGTACATGAGTTGGACTCTGTTTACTTGTTAAAAAGGTGAGGACTTACAAATGTAACGCAAGTATAAGCTTTTTCAGCAATACAACACCCTATAATTTTAAAATATGTGCTCACTTTTATAGTACAGGACAAGCTATTTAAAGTGTCAAAAAATGTCACAAATGCATGAGTGGCACAACACCACTGTAACATATTGCTTTAGCAATCTAAGTATGAGAGTTTCATCTTTAAACATGTATTTGCTTTAAATGTGGTTAGTAAAGAGTCATAGGCAAGAAACATTGCTGGTGTTAAGTATGTAATCTGTTGATTCCAGGTTTAACTAATCAGCCTACCACAAACTAAATCAATAATGATTAATCTAACAGAATTTATAATTAAAAAGAAGAACAACAACTGAAAACCACAATCAAATAAGTAAGCTTTAATAATAGATTTTCATGGCTAGGCATGGTGTCTCACTCCTGTAATCCCAGCACTCTGGAAGGCCAAGGCAGGTGGATTCCTTTAGCTCATGAGTTCAAAACCAGCCTGAGCAAGAATGAGACTCCCATCTCTAAAAACTAGCTGGGTGTTGTGGCAAGTGCCTGGAGTCCCAGCTACTCAGGAGACTGAGGCAAGAGAATTACTTGAGCCCAAGGGTTTGAGGTTGGTGTGAGCTGTGACACCACAACACTCTACAGGGGCACAGAGTGAGACTTTGCCTCCAAAAAAAAAAAAAAAATAGATGACAAATAAGATGTTCTACCTGAAAATTCCAACTATAAGCGTATCAACACTTCCTGTGTGTCCTTTGCAACATAATCAGGGGTGGTGTGGTAGCCAGACTTAATATCTAAGTCTCCCATAGCAAGAATCTTCTAAACTGCTAATTTTGGCTAACAAATACCAATTGTGGTAAGCCTTAACTCATTTATTATGCAAATTAAAGTCCACTTCTCTATTTTCTTCCAAACCCTTCCTCTTCTCCTGGGATTGTCATCTTTGATGGATGGCGACTCTTTCTTAAAAACCCTGACACTTGGAAGGGACTTCTGATCCTTATCCTGCAGCAGGTAACCACTGAGGTTGCGACATTCTTACCTTCCACAGATGTGTTAGAAAGGCCGAAGTTGAGCCATTAGCCTGTGCCATGTCTTTTGCTGGGAATCTCAAGGTTGGAGGCATTGATTTACAGTGTTTAGGCATCCATGTCACCTGGACAAAAGTCTTGTCACCCCAGAAATTACTCACAAGTTCCCTGGCTTCTGGCTGCTTTCCATAAATCAGGAGTCGTCTCTCTTCAAAACATTTTGAATCTTTCTTTCTCTTCTAAAGCTTAAACTTTAAAAACAAAAGTAAATAAGAGAAAAGAAAAAGCTTTATTTTTCTCCTGTAGGAATAGGAAAGCCTAGAACTTCAACACCCAAACTGAGGCTGCTTTATCCAGGATTAGAGCAGTGGGATTTCATTTTCATACAGTGAATGAATAACAAAGAAAAAGGGTGGACACCGCGAACTTCGCCATTTGGATTTCCTCTTACTTGCCTTCTGTCCTATAGAAAAATGAATGACAACAACAGTACAACAGTAAATCTACACTTTTTGTCATTTGATCACTTGACCCAGAGTGGATAAACTATTACCGGTCTATAGATAATCCACGGAGGATTTTGACCTCAACTATTTCAGAAACTGACCACTAGGTTTCCCTTCCATCACTGAGCCCCTTCATGTCCCAAAATCAAATCATCTTCCTCTGGATTAGAGCCATCTAATACAGCATTCCCCTCTGCCACCATGAAAAAAAAATAAATTCCTTACAAGGATACACAACACCCAACTTTAATAGATGTTCCTGGTGACACCTTCTTTGTAATGGCCTAAGATTTTTACAAATGCTTTGAGCTATCTTAGCCGCCCTGAATTCCTCTTTGCCTATCCTCTGCTTGCCATGCTCTCTAGCTTTGCACAACAGTCTAATTCCTACTTACTCCAGAGATTCAGCTCATGCACTTCCTCCACGTGGGACACTGTTCTCATCCCACCTCTGCTGAGTTGTCTTGCTCTGTGTTCCCTTAATATGCTGGGCAAGTCTGCGTAAAGTGCTTATCATAGTAGATTTGAATTTTAGGTTTACTCATCTGCCTTTTCCACAATATCCTGAGCTCTTAAGTATAGACACTATATCGCGGTCATTATTGTAGTGCTCAAATTTAGTGCAGCCCTGGCCCCTAGCAGATTAATAATAATTGCTGGGTTTAATAAATGATTCCTTTTCATATGTTAATTTAAAGAAACATTAGTGCTGAAAGTAATAGAAGCATCCATTGAAATCATACAAATATTTATTAAGCTGTTACCTATACTATCTCAGTTAAACCTTACAATAACCTTTAAAAAGCTGAAACTACTTAGAGGTGAAATGATTAATCTGAGTTCACAAAGTAGTAAAAAGCAGAGATGGGATTTTATCCTTGATTAAGCTGACTCAAAAGCCCGTGGTCCTAATTTCTATGCTGCTCCAAGCAAATTCTACAAACTTTTCCTCTGTAGAAGTCTTTGCATCCAACCATTAATTGCTGATAAGGTTTGAACATGTCCCCTCCAAAATTCAGGTGTTGCCCATGCGAGGTGAGGCCTTTAAGAGGTGAGGAGGCAATGAGGGATCCTTCCTCCCGGGAGGGATCAGGACCTTTAGAAAAGAGACTTCCTGTGGTATCCTTTCTCTTGCTCCTCTGCCGTTAGCCAGATGAGGACCCAGCATTCTTCTCAACCTTTTGATGCATCCCTCACCAGACAATTTCACTTGCTGGGTCCTTGATCTTGAACCTTCCAGCCTCCAGAACCATGAGAAATAAATTTCTGTTCTCTGTATTCTGTTGTAGCCACACAAAATAGATTAAGACAATTACCAAGCTTCAACATGCTGCCAACAAATCCACGGTACCCCTAGTGTAGTCAAACAGGTGACACAGGAGAAGGGGGGGGCTCTTAACTTCCCCACAAGAATCCCTGCTGTGAGGAGCTGTCTGGCTGAAGTTCAGTCAGTTCAGGTCTATTCTTCAGCTCTGCGGGCCCCTAAATACTTGATGACTTCACTTAAAACAATTCAAACTATTATTTATTGTATTTCACAGTTGGTAACTGTTTAGGATCCAGTTGGTAACTGTGAACCCGCAGGCTGTGGGCCACATGCTGATTTTGTGAGGACTTTTTTTTGTTTATTTGTTGTGTCAGATAACATAAAAAGTATGTATGGACCTTTTTTTGCTAATCAGCTTTTGGTTGTGTTTATGTATTTAATGTGTGGCCCAAGAAAACTCATTCTTCCAATGTGCAGCAGAGAAGGGAAAATATGTTGGACACGCATGAGTGAAGAAACTGTTTATGAGTGAGCTTGGTCTTCCATGAGAGATCACCATAGTCAGTCTTCTTGGTGGCCTTCATTGAAAATGGAAACTTTCAGAAATTTATTCCAACTTGAAGACCAGATTGAAACTGAAAATAAGTTCAGATTAGGGAAGCACAGTCATTATTTTAGCTTTTAGAATCTTCTCCCACACCAGGCTGTTAAAAGCAGTGACTTCACCTTTAGGCTTCCATATTTTTTTTTTAAATTTCAAATTAGCATGAGGGTACAAATTGTTACATTGTTTTCACTTCCAAAGTAAAGTTCAAGTTGTATCAGAGCCCTTCCCCTAGGGGGCGTGCTGAACACGCTCCCATTGTGCACATTAGGTGAGATCCCACCAATTGCCTCCCAATTGCCCTCTACCCTTCCCCCACCTTGCTAGACTATATTTATGTTTTATAGTTATTGTGGGTGTGTAATTGTTTATATATTGATTGCATTATTGTTTGAGTACATTACATATTTTGTTTCCATTCCTGAGATACTTCCCCAAGAAGAATGTATTTCAACTTCATTTAGGTAAACATAAAAGATGGAAAGTCACGGAAACCACCCAAATGCCCAACAACCCTTGAATGGATTAACAAACTGTGGCATATCTATACCATGGAATACTATTATTCAGCCATAAGAGAAGATAGAGAGAGTCATCTTTTATATTTGTCAGCTTCCATATTTATGCAGGAAGTTCATAAACAGAATAGAAATCTTCCTTTGGCTCCTTGTTCTCTCAGAATATTTTCCTGGGGACTATTACATGTTATGGTCATGCATATTATGCTAAAGTCGTTTTTTCCAAATTGTGTTCCACACACTGTTAATTAAGTTTTCCATGAATGAAGTGTTCCACAGTATCATCCAACTTAGAAATAATTGGTTAAAAAAATTAAGCAGGTTTCATTTTTTACTGAAAAGTATCTCAGAAACCTTTCCTATACTATGCATTGTGACATTCTAGAAAGATTATATAATTTGGGAAAACTCTAATCTGACTGTGTAACTTATTTTTGGTTTCCCCAATGTTACTGGGAGAGTGTAGCATCATAGGATTAAATCTTTCAGTTAAAGCACTTCCATTTATTCTCTGAACTCCTGTAGCATATATTGATATATCACGTAAGGATGATTTTCAACTGTTCAAAATGTAGCTCATGATCAGTTAGCTCCATTAGTGGCTCATTTTATTTTATTTGCCTTTTTAACTGAGGAGATTTTTAATACACTCATTATATTTAACTCAATACCCTCCATTGTGGTATATCCATACACACCACAGGGTTGAGGAAAAGGAAGGATCTCTCTGAATAGGGATGGTGAGAAGAATTCATCATAAAAGAATTAGGATATGAGTTGGGGCTAAAAGTCTAGGATAAATGGTAAGGAGGGGGGCCCTTAGAAGGGGCCATATTTTGAGCAAAGACACTGGGCAGGAAAGAAAACAAATGTGCAGGTAAAGAGAAACCCCTAATCTGACATGATTGAAATGATGATTTGGCATTCAAAGACAAAGAAAGTTGGAAAGGGTATATTGGAGTGAAACTAGACAATCATTAATGTCAGAATATTTCTACATATCCAAGTGCTAGGCATGTTATTGAAAATTATTCAGATAATTCATTGTTTTGTATGCCCATATATAACTGACTCTTAGTTTTCATAACTGCTTTTGGGGGAGGGGCTATTGGTTTTTATTTTTTTCAAATTAATGTGAGGGTTTTTAGGTTACATTCTTCTCACTTCCAGGGTAAAGCTCCATTTGTAGAAGAGCCCCTCACCCAGGGGTGTGTTATCCCCCACACACAATGTGCACAGTAGGTGAGATCCCGCCTCCTGCCCTCCCTCCTTCTCCTACCCAACCTGCCCTGCCCCTCCTCCCTCTACCCCCAAACTGGAATATATTAGTGTTTTATTGTTCTTATGAGCATGTAATTGTTTATATATTGGTTTCATATTAGTATGGAGTATGTAGGATATTGTTTTTCCCATTCTTGTGATACTTTACTAAGAAGAATGTATTTCAACTCCACCTAGGTAAAAGATGTAAAGTCTCCATCTCTTTTAAAGGCTGAATAGTTTTCCATGGTGTACATACATCACAGCTTGTTGATCCATTCATAGGTTGATGAGCACGTAGGTTGTTTCCATGACTTGGCAATTATGAATTGAGCTACAATTAACATTCTAGGGTAGATGTCTTTGTGGTAAAATTATTTTTGTTCTTCTGGGTAGATACCTAGGAGTGGGATTATAGGGTCAAATGGGAAATCTACTTTTAGATATTTGAGGCTGTTCTATACTTTCTTTCAAAAAGGCTACATTATGGCTCGGCGCCTGTGGCTCAACAGGCTAAGGCACCAGACACGTACACCTGAGCTGGCGGGTTTGAATCCAGCCTGGGCCCGCCAAGCAACAATGACGACTGCAACCAAAAAATGGTCGGGCGTTGTGGGGGGCGCCTGTAGTCCCAGCTACTTGGGAGGCGGAGGCAGGAGACTCACTTGAGCCCAGGAATTGGAGGTTGCTGTGAGCTGTGATGCCACAGCACTCTATCCAGGGTGACAGCTTGAGGCTCCTTCTCAAACAAAAACAAAGACAAAAATGCTACATTAGCTTGCAATCTCACCAGCAGTGCAGAAGTGCTCCCTTCTCTCCACATCCACACCAGGATCTGGTGTTTAAGGACTCTGTGAAGTGGGCTAATCTTGTTGGGGTTAGGTGGTATCTTAGAGTGATTTTGATTTGCATTTCTGTGATGACTAAAGATGATGAACTTTTTTTTTTTAAGGCTGGGGCTGGGTTTGAACCCTCCACCTCCAGCATATGGGGCTGCTGCCCTACTCCTTTGAGCCACAGGCACCACCCAATAATGAGCATTTTTTCATGTGTTTGTTGGCCATTCATCTGTCATTCTCGGAGAAGTTTCTGTTCAAATCTCATAACTGCTCTTGAAATAGAAAACAAATAGATCTTACCGAAAGTGGTCTGAAACGAAGGTGAAATTTTGTTAGCCTGGGGGTCACTCGCATATGAATCTCTTGAGCAAGAATTCAAAACTTAGAAACAGGGCCCAGTGCAGTGGCTCACGCCTAAAACCCTAGCACTCTGGGAGGCCGAGGAGGATGGTTTGCTTGAGTTTGGGAGTTGGAGGCCAGCTTGAGCAAGACCAAGGCCCTGTCTCTACTAAAAATAGGACAAATTTAGCCAGGCATGGTGGAACGTGCCTATAGTCCCAGCTACTAGGGAGGCTGAGGTAAGAGGATTGCTTGAGCTCAAGAGTTTGAGATTGCTGTGTGCTATGATGCCATGGCATTCTACCCAGGAGGACAGAGTGAGACTCCATGTCAAAAAAACAAAAAATAAAATCAAAACAAACAAAAAAACCCTAGAAACGGCAGAAATCAAAGAAAAGGACAGAAGACAGCATGTGAGGTGGTTCTCACAGCCAACCACCAATCATTTTTTGCCATTGGTCACCTCAGTTTTTACAACAAAATGTGGAGAAGCCTGGTTTCATTTTTTTTTTTTTTTTTGAGACAGAGCCTCAAGCTGTCACCCTGGGTAGAGTGCTGTGGCATCACAGCTCACAGCAACCTCCAATTCCTTGGCTCAAGCGAGTCTCCTGCCTCTGCCTCCCAAGTAGCTGGGACTACAGGCGCCCCTCACAACGCCCGGCCATTTTTTTGTTGCAGCCGTCATTGTTGTTTGGCGGGCCCAGGGCTGGATTCGAACCTGCCAGCTCAGGTGTACATGGCTGGGGCCTTAGTCCGCTGAGCCACAGAAACCTGGTTTCAACCATGCAGAAGCTTTGTTCCAAATGGACTGATAGTATTCCAGCAGGCCTAGGGTCACCCTCGGGCATTCTCCTCTGTGCTCACTCACTGCTAGATGAGATTGTCCTCTAACACTGAAAGGTACAGTAGCTAAGAGGAGAGATCCTTGGTTTGATGGCTTAGATTTGGAT
Organism: Arctocebus calabarensis; assembly: GCA_963573935.1. Lineage (NCBI taxonomy): Eukaryota > Metazoa > Chordata > Mammalia > Primates > Lorisidae > Arctocebus > Arctocebus calabarensis. The sequence goes on from CAUYON010149950.1 coordinate 44,613, forward strand.
CCTCATCACTAATACTAGTTTCGCAAAGTACTGGACCTCTTAAAGCCTCCCAGCCTTTTAATGGGCATATTCTGGTTTTTATGTTATAGAGTTCCTGGGAGAATTAATGAAGCTCTTAGCAGAGCTCTTTGCACAGAGTAATGTTCAGTAAATAGTAACTGTTATTTTGTTATCACCCCTAAATACAAGAGGAATGCAAGCCTCTTCTTCCTACTTCTAAAATTCACAAAGGGAGAATACAAATATGAAAAATGAAGTGAATGGAATTATGTTATTCTTGGCCAATTCATGCATTTTTACATATTTTTGCTATGACCAGAAATGTTAAGAAACAATCACAGCATCGGTACTTTTGAGTCTGGTATTAAGTTCTTATTTCCTTTTAATATCATGTTACATCAATCCCAGTAGCCAGAACACATTTGACATATTGAAACAAAATGTAATTCATAAGTATATTAATATATGTTAATGTAATTTTAGGATCTCAACACAAAAGTGACAGTTGGTACAGATTTTTACTTATTATCAATATATTTGTTTCCCTATTTTTGCTCTATGCCCATATTAATCTCAATATTTCTAATGTTTTTTTATTCTTGGCTACTTTTCTGACATATTAGTTCTTAGCAAGAAAAAAAAATGACTCAGTAATAGTAGACATGAATTCCACTATCTCTTCACAGCTCACTAGGTTCAGTAATAGATAATGACATAATTACTTTTTGAGTTTAAAAAAATCCAATTGGAATGCCTGCAGGTATATGTACATTTATTTGGTTTGGAACTTATTTTTTTTAGCATAATTCATTTACTGTATTTGGTATGATGGGTCCAAATGAAATCAAGCATCCAGAGGAAATTATTTTTTAATACAGCCTCATAACCCAGGTATTAAGAATATTTCTTTTTTTTTCCCTCACCCAAAGGCAGTGTTTCTCCTTAAAACCATTGCCATCATCCATCAGGAATATTTATTTTTTTACTTCTGAGACTGACTTAGTTTCTATGGTGTTCTGTGCATTGAGGTAAAGCAGTACAAGGCTATTTATACTGATCATTCGCTCATTCAGTGAAAACGCATTGAGCACCTACTTTGTATTCGGTACCTCTCTAGGCACCGGGGATATAGTTCTGAGCATGAAGCAGACAAAAATTCTCACACTCTGATGAAGCCTTCCTTTTAGAGGCATTATATTAGCATATTTCAACCACCTGATGGCTAAAGTTGCTCCAAGTTTCTCTTATACTTGAGTCTTTAAAGCTGAAGCTATGAAGTATTGCATTTTTAGTCAGATCTTTTCTGACCACTCAATCTAAAGGGTGCAAATGTATTTCTTGTGTATGTTATAAATTTGGAATTGTGAAGGGTCAGAGGAGTTTGGAGACCTCTGAGTCAGAGACAAAGACAGTTCATTATTCACCACAAAAGTAACAGTCAATAGGAACATCATAGATCCACTTCCCTGAGACCCTATCCCTCCGGCAACACAGTGAGAGCCAGCTGGTAACCTGCACCTGCCATGGAGTGCATTAGAAGAGATTACCCTGAATTTAGGAGCCTGTATTGTTATATATACCACTTGCTTGCAAGTCTTCCCATCCTCCCCTCCAGAGAGAGAGACATTATTTTTATTACCCTGGAATGTAAGCAAATATTTTCAGTGATAGATGTTTCATGTCTCTAAATCTTTCAGGAAAGAGTTACTGTCTTTTGACTTTACTTCTTCAGAATATCACTTTCTTCCCAGGGCTGATGGCTTATATAAATATTCTTAAAAACATGGGCCTGGAGCATGCAGACCATTAATAATAAATGTGTAGAAATGTCATAGATTCACAGGGAAATTCTCTCCCAATAATGTAATACTACAATTAAAATATAAGCCTCAAGAAAGCAGGAATGACCTATTCTCTACCCCTACAGTAGTGTTGGGTATATCAGAGAAGCTCAATAAGTATTTGTGGAATGAATGAAAGAGTGAATGAGATTGATTTTGAAAATGATGCTGATAAAGACAGTTATGTTGAGTTCTGGGAAGGTGATTAATCCATTTAAGGCTTAATGCAAAAACACTCCAGAGAAACTAAAGACATAATTAAGCAGGAGTCTACTAGGCACATTTGTTCAAAGATATTTCTGAGTAGAAATGATGTCATCTGTACATCTGGGAAATAGGGGTTCCCAAATTTGTGGGATTTTTATTTATTATTGATTTTCAGTCTTATTTTACCCAATATAAAATACTTGAGATAAATTTACTAATATAATCAGAACAATTAGAAATGTTAAATATCAAATATTCCTTCCTTAGAGATATATAATGTACACTAGCATCTTCAAAACTCTGAGAATTATATAGGAAAATAATGAATAAAATTAATAATAAGAGAAAAAACTTACAAACAGGTGACTAGTTTGTTTAACCTACCTTTTCCAGATGTACCTCTTTAAATCTGCTTAAAATTCACTAACATTTCACAGGACACAACTTATTTTGAGAAATACAGATTCCCTTTAGGTTTACTGATATCAACAAGTATTTAAATCAGATTTCTAGTTCTCTCTATAAATCTTGGTTCTAGAAACTTGAAATTCCCAGGAGCTCTTTGTTCAGGAAATATTTTCACTATACTCTCGGATTTTATTTTTTATAGGCAATGCATGATGGGAAAAAGGCAATCAGAGGGCTTGCATCAAAAACCATGGCTGGTGACACATCTAAGTAATATAGTCTTGGAAGAAAATTAGAGAACTCCATCATATTTATAAGATTCCCTGTCCCAGGAATAAGGGTGACTGTCGTTGCTCTTCATTGCATTCTCTCCCTTTTCTTCTCATGTTTGCAAGATTTCTGTGCAAACAGGTGGCACTTGCAGCTGACAGTGGCTGGTTGCACAAAGTGGAAAGTTTCTTCTTCTGTCTCTTTTGAAGATAGAAGAAAACATTTCCTAGAAGTCTTGAGAAGACACTTTCATCACTTCTCATGAGCCAGAAGAGATGATCTTTGTTTTTAAAGACACAGTAAGCAAGGGAAGGAGGCAATGTGATTACAACAGTCCAATCACCAGTTAGACCTTGGAGAGGGCCTGTCTTCTCTGAACATGGCCTCCCTAAGGATAAGGCAAAATAGGAAGGTTTTGTCAGGAAGGAGGAGAATCAAGAAAGGCTATTGGTTGGACTGCTGCTTAAGGTTTTCCGAGATATACCCTGGAAAGAAGGCAATCTGAGTTAGAGTGTTGGTATTTTCAACTTATTTTACATAAATTCTCAATGTAAAAGTAGAGACACCCTATTTGGCAATCTAACATTTTATCTAATATTTACGAGGTTGATGATTAAGTTTGCAGACTCATCCTAAAAAAAGTGCTACATACCCCATTGCTGAATATTACTATGATCACCAGATGGCTGTAGGATGACAACTTTGATGGCCATTCCAGAAAAAGAGTTCCAAAATTGCTTTGAAGGGTGGACCAGGAGCTGGCCTTGATGCATACTTTCCAAAGGTGAGTACTTTGAAGGTGACCATAGTAATATTCAGCAATGAGGTATGTTGTACTTTTTCATGAGTTCATATACTTAATTGTCTGACCTTGTACAAGGCAGGTCAAGAGAATATTTTTACTGACATTTTATAGACAAGGAAACTGAGGCAGAATTTCTAATGGTTTTCTCAAAATTCCATAACTAGCTGATAGTATAGAATTATAATACTAAAAACAAGATGCTTTAACCTCATAACTTCTAGACCCCTCCTCTTGCCACCCCCATCTACCTGTGTTCCTAATAGAGTCTTCATTTCTTCACGTAGATATGGAACTTTGGGTATGTCTACCAGATAAAAGGTGTAGGGGTGGAGATAGAGTACCTTGTCTCTTTAATTAGAAATCACAGTTATAAATGGTTACCTGCTTTTGCTCATGAAATTGCCCAATGGTTCAGCCAAGGAGTACAAGTTGATGGCAGACTGTGTTAGCGGGTGAACACCTGAACCAATGCCAAATCTTCCAGGTAGCATGCCAGTGTGAAATGAAAGTACTCATACTGACAGCTTTGACAGAAGGTGCCACAAACAAATTATAGTTAGATCAAAAATTAACTGCCAGATGATCAATTTGAAAGAAATGTGTACAGTGTAGTTTCCCTCTTCTGCATCTCAGGCTGAGCTTCTCCTTTGTTCATGCTAATCTCTTTGCTTCCTCTAGCTCTCTAGCATAACGCTGGGGACTCTGAAAGCTTTTGCCAGGGAGAGATGTAGACAGCAGAGGTAGCCAGGCAGGCTTTTGCTCTTTTGAAGTTTCTAGTGGGCCTTGGCTATTGAACAACTTGTGGAATTCGGGCTAGTCAATTCCTGGATAGATTGTTCTACTGTTGAAGAAAGAAAGAAATACATACACACAAACACACACTCACACACACATATACGATGTCCCCCAAATTGCATATGCATTTTTTTTTTCAGATAGAGTATCACTCTGTAGCCCTCAGTAGAGTACCATGGCATCACATTTCATAACAACCTCAAACTCCTGGGCTTAAGTGATTCTCTTGCCTCAGCCTTCCCAGTAGCTGGGACTGTAGGCACCCTCCAAAATGCCTGGCTGTTTGTTGATTGTAGTTGTCATTGTTGTTTAGCAGGCCTGGGCTGGGTTCAAACCCTCCACTTCCAGTGAATGTGGCTGGCACCCTAGCCGCTGAGCTACAGGTGCCAAGCCGTAAAGTGCATATGCATTTTAAGAAGGAAAAAAGCATATTAAATTTATAATACTCAAGTCACATTTGACCTCTGCAGTTAGGAGATGTGCACAATGTGACTTGTATTCACTCATCTTTTGTTATCTATATATATTGAGTGTTACAATTTTAATAGAGTTTGTTCCTGTCTTCAACTGTGTAGGCATTTTAGGGCATCCTCTCTCTATATATAAAACAAAAAGCAAAAAGTTTAGTATAAGTAGGTTAGGACTGATGATTTCTCGGGAACTTTTATGAATTTGAATGTACAAGTTCTTCATGTTTTACCTTACTCAAAGATAACTCATCAATAATTTTATTATACATCTTCTGAGAATTTACTTTCTGTTCATCTAGTACCTTTTTAACATATTATGGCTCACACATACTGTTCCGTATGTGCTTTTTACTTAATAATAAGACATATTTTCATATCCACAAACTAGATAATTCTTTTTAATGGCTATATAGTATTCCATTATATGGCTATGTTAACATTTATGCATCAAATCTTTTATCAGTATGTATTTGTGTGATTTTCAATTACCTGCCGTTGCAAATAAAACCACAGTAAAACACCCTTACAGGCATAATTTTAAACTCTTATCTGTATATTTCAGCAGGATAAATTATTTGAAAAGAAATTCCTGACTCACAGTCCCTAGATCCCTTTCAACAACTATTGAAGATTCAGGGTCACCTAGGCAACAGCCTGCAACCAGATCTTGTGTTGGAGTGAGAATTTCCTCTCTAGGCAAGGGCCTGAAAATTAGCAAATTTCCAGCACTGCGCTTCTGATGGGTCTTTTCACTTCGTATCCAACATGCAGGCCTAAAATGAATCCTTTCTTGCTCATTTTTATGGGTGATAATGTGTTCCTCCCACCTGGCACTTCTTTTTATTTCACTACAGCTATAACAAGCACTTATAAGAACAGCAATCTAGGTTACCTGAAAACCTCTTCCTTGTTAACTTGTCTCAAAAACCTAAGACGAGAAAGAGAATTGGAAGGCAGTTGCTCAGTCACGGTTACATAAAGCTGCTGTTGGGCATTTCATTAGCTTTTTCCCACTTAGTTTATCTATTTAAAAATAGGGATACAATTCATTTGTTAGGCTTTAGTGGACAGCACATAGGTCTCGTTAGTGGACATCCTCTGTCACTTTTCCTTCACACAAATATGAAGCAGTTTACTTAAAAAAATGCTAAGTGAACAAGATGCTTAACAATAATAAACAAGTATCGTAATACTCTGTGATTAGCACTCAGTAATGACTAATGTTTAGACCTCCTTGTTTCTGTCAAAAATCCATTTTATCAGACACAGAAATGGCCCAAATTATTTGATATGCATTAGCTATGAAAAGGACCTCTTGCCCCACTAGATATTCAAGTCGGTGACCCTTCCCAGCTGGAGCAGCAATTAGGCAAGATATCTGTTCCATTCAAACCCAAAAAGGAAAGGATTCAATGCCACAACACAAAGCACGGCAGTTTCAAACTCAAGATACTCTCATTTCAATATTGATTCGCGTGACCTTCCCCATGGCCCCTCACCCCGAATTGCTCTTATTACCCTACAACCATCTCCTGTATCTCAACCGTGTCACAGGACCACCTGCAGAACAGTTGTCTGCTTGTTAAATTGCAGACTCCTGGGGCCCCTTCTGGACTTCAGTAAAGCAGGCTAAGGAATTTTTAACAAGCATCCCCACGTAATTTTGATACATTCTAAAATGTGAGGACCCCTACACTCCTAGACCTGCCTCTGAAATATTCACATGAATGGGGGGCACCTATATACATTTTTAAAAAGTCATTCAGGTTCAGAATATCTTGGGTGGAGCCTGAAGTTTTTCTGCATTTTCACCAATTCCAGGTGACTGGTGATATGGCTGGTCCATCAGCCACATTGAGCAGGGAGGCCCTGGATGAGACACCTGGAGAAATAAAGCTCTGTTATTCACACATATGACACCAGCGTCATGAAGGGCTTAAACCCTGTCCATGTTTTCTTAAACAAATGCCAAATCAGGGATAGTAAGAATGCTGGAAATGCTCTCTGGAGCTCTCCTTGAAACAACGTCATCATAGCGTGATGTGGACCATTGTGCACCTTTCAATATACAACCTAGGGGTGGTCCATTGCCCTGGTCAGGGGTACACATTTCTCACAAAAGGCCAGAGTTCAGAGCAGTGGATTTCAAATGGTATGCACTGAAATTTTTTAAAAAGATCGTTAATGAGATGAATTTCAAAAGAAGTTCAAAGTATAGTAAATATATTCTTTTTTAATATTTTCTTTCGATCAACATAATTTAAGTGTGCCACTTAAGTTTAACTATAGGTTCAAGTGTGCTGTGAGATAAAAAAGCTGGAAAAACACTGATTGAGAGGCAACTATTGTAGGGCCTTCAGCTATCTTTGCCTACGAACAACAACATTGGCTTCTTGCTAAACAACAAAAACCAAAAAGAACGTCATTGGGAAATCTGTGATGTTTAAGATACGTGCATTGATAAAATATAGAGGCACTTCTTGATCTTGCAGAAAATGGAGAATTAAGTGAAAACCGAAGACTGTATTTCAGGGTTATTAGTCTTCTGATAATTTAGGTCTTCTAACTTTCTGGTTAACCAAATACTGCTGAAAGCACCTGCCTTCATTATATGCTTTATGCAAGGCCTTCTCAGAGCACTGAAAAGGATGGAGGCCTGGTATTTGGATGTACGCCTGTCCTGTGCCTGCATGCTAATAAACACCTGCCTGGAGGGCTGAGTTCACCCTGACACTTGCTTTTACTGTAACTTGTTATTGAGCCTATGAGCAGAAGGTCTGTAGCTCTTATCTAACTCTGACAAAGGTAAATAACCGAACTGGCTCAGGTTGGCAGGAACAGCTGGATTCAGAGCCACTGCCCTCTTCATATTTGATCTGTCCACATACATTTAAAACAAAGTGACTCACAAAGAGTTATGTCACCAACATGGGCAATATTAATTGAAATCTATATCCATGTAATGCTCTGTCTCTCTTTAGAAAATCCTTGACACAAAAAGGAAGTAACTGATTAGTACTTTGAAGTTTACATTTAGAATATCCTTTCTCAGGACATTTCAAATTTAAGAAGGCACAAACAAAAAAGAGCTGATTCTGGCCCAATCGGTCTAGGTACATGCCTTGCTAGGGCACGGGATTTATGTTGTAGGACCAGCAATCATGTTCCTCATACTGATACTGAGGAAAAAAATGGCAAAGTTAAGACAGTGGGTTAATGTAGAGGAAACACCATCCAAGTGCTAAACAGCAAATGTCTTCTTAATGAAAACTTTGTCTGGGGGAGGACATATTTTAGAAATCTCTCAGTCTTCACTCGTAATCTATTCAAAGAAAAAGAACAATAATAGTAATAGTAACTTAAATACTGAAAGATGAGATAAAGCACTGCTAACTGGTTTTACTAAATATTGGATTAGATACTCACTTTTCTGTTTTAGTCCAAACTAAGGTGTAATTTGGGACAGCGTGTACAAAGGTAAGAACAGGTGAAAAACTTTTCAATTATGTTTCAGTAGACAAAGATTCCATGTATCAGTAAAATAGTAGGAGGTTTTGCCTGGTGAGATGGTACGAGGTATTTTGAATGACTGTTCAGAGTACAGATGTTTAAATGAAGCAGAGCTGGAGAGAGAGATCCCGCGGAGGTTTCTCCTTCCCTCTGGGGGTTCAGAAGATTTGTAGGCTCACGCATGAAGGCAGAGCAGTGAGGAGGACAGTCTGAGGAATTTGAATGTTCACAGAATAAGTCGTATGAATGCTTTTGCAGAATTTACTCAATTACATCTAGTTTAGACAAAGATGAGGGAGGAGAATGCGTTTTGATCATCAAAGCGAAAGTCCAACTTTGGTGCTACTCATATGTTGTATTGAATGTTCTGTAAAAAAGGGTCTGGGCTTGAAAGGCCAGGAAGGAGACTCTCTGCTGGTTACTTTTGCTTCTCCTGAAAGGACTTTTCATGCCTCAATTAAATCCTAGCCTTGTGCAAGTTAGGTCACTCTTGCTGAGCTAACCAGCCCCGAGAGGTCAGCAGCAGTGCCCCCCACAAACGAGCGTAGGATGGCTTTAAGGACCCAGGCACAAGCTCTGTCACAGGGGTGGGCAAACGTTCTCTGTAAATGGCCACAGAGTAGATATTTTAGTGGCTGTGGGCCATGTGGTCCCTGTCACAGCCATTCATCCATCTGTGCCAGGGAAGCAGAAAAGCAAACACAGACAAGATGTAAACATGAGTGTGGATGCATGTCAATCCGACTTTATTTACAGAAACGGGGTAGAAGGCCGAACTTCCCCGCTCAGTGGCAAGGGAGTATGTCTGTGCCTTGCTCTGTTTCCATGGGTCAAAGGGGCATCTTTCAAAGTAGACCTGTCTCCATGGATTCTTTAATAAAAGTTTAAGCAGCATTTCTCTAGAAGCACATATATGGCCTAAACTATTTAGGGTACTGGGGGTGAGGGAGCAGTTTAAGAAGAGAAGGAAGAAAAGATGTATAACATCAAGTTTTCCCCCAAAGTGGCTTTAATCTCCCGAGGGAGCACAGACAGGTGGGTAAGTAAGATGTGTCAAAATGGGAAAGTTAAGTTTAGTGTAGAAGCAGCCAGATAATGGTTGTAAACTGAACACATCTTTTTTTGGTATCCATCACCCCAATTATATATGGATGATACAGAATTTTCTCAAAGCCCAGCACATGTGATGTTGGCTGGAGAGATTAGTTATAACCCCTTTGGGGTCCAACATTATCTATGTCCTCTTCTTCTTTGTAGAGGCAGTATTCCTAATTCATTGATCCAAACACAAGGGAGATTTGTCTGGTGGAGTGCGGCTTCTCTTCTCAAACTTTAATTCCCAAGAATCATCACCGAGAGATCTTGTTAAATAAAATCCAGATTCAGGTTCAGTGGGACAAGGGAGGGTTCTAAGATTGTGTATTTCCAATAATGTCACTGCTGTTGGTCATCGGGACGTACTTTGAGCAGTAAGGGCTAAAGATACCTCAATAAGTTTATAAACAACAGCTACATTAGATAAGTGCTAAGTATCCAAGTTTAAATGTATTTCCTACTAGAGGATTTCAAAGTGTAAATGCCGGATAGCAAAATAATCCCCACTACTTTAGAATCTGTTCTCACTTTCAGCTTCCCTCCCCAACAGCACATATTCCCCATTTATTTATTACTCATGTTTAAAATGTGAAAATAGAGCAGAGCTGTTGTGAAAATAGAGCTGAGCTGGTTAAAACCTTATGCTCATCCTACCCACAGAGGAGCCCCCATCAGGACCATGAGAGAATGGGTAACAGGAAGGGTAAGTTGGTGAGAAAATAGAGTCATAAATGTTTAGGTCACAGAAACTACCAAGACAGGCAAGGCCTGGATTAAAACTGCGAGAGTCGCTGTGGACAACTAAGGGACCATGTACCCAGGGCTGAAAGAGCCAGCTAAGAAAACAGGGCAGAGCCGACATGGGGGGAGAGGGTCAGGAGGAAGGATGGTCTAGGGAAAGGCCTGGAACTGCATTTACTACACAGCTGGGAGGGCACTGAGGAATTACCTAGTTCTTTGTTTCTCCCCTTTCTGGTTCCATGGTCCTAAGACAGTGGTCCACAACCTTTTTGGCACCAGAGACCAGCTTCCTGGAAGGCAATTTTCCACAGACTGGGGTCAGAGGGAGAGTTTAGAAAGGATCTTGCACATTACATCTCCACCTAGATGATCAGACGTTAGACTGTCAGAAGAAATACACGGCCTGGATCCTCACAAACGCAGTTCACAGTAGGGTTCCCACTCCCGTGAGAATCTGGTGCCGCTCCTGGGTTCCCGCTTCCTCCCGTGAGAATCCAGTGCTGCTCCTGGGTTCCCGCTTCCATGAGAATCTAGTGCCGCTCCTGATGTGGCAGCAGGTAGAATGATGGGGAACAGCTGTAAATACTGACGGAGCTTCACTTGCTAGCTCACTCATCACCTTCCCTGTGTAGCCCATTTCCTACCAGCCTGACTGTTGGGGACCCTGGTTCTAAGATATATTGCCCACCATTCAGAATAGCCCACCAAAAAGGCCACCAAATCAAGGCCTCCGCCTCTTCCCTGCACCCAAACCTCTGGCAGGCATTTCAGAATCTCAGAGAGAAAAGTTAGAATTCTGGGTTTGATAGATCCCACAGTTTTGAGAATCCATAAAGGTCACTTATTGCACAGGTGAGATTCTATAAAATTCTTTGAGCCCATTGAACACCACTTAAAGAATTTTTATGAATATATGTCTTGCCACTAAAAATGCAGTCTTTTTAAGGATACAATGTGTTTGTACATATAGTAGAACCTCTGTAAATTGACAGCTGAAGGGACTGTAACAAACTGGGCAATATTCAGAGGTGGTCAGCATAAGGCACCTGGCCTACTGTACTGATTCACACATGTGCATGTCTGTGAAAACTAGGTCAACTTAAGGAGGTGACCAGTGTAGGGAAGGGGTCAACTTTGGAAGTTCTGCATTTCCTATTGTACTTCTCATGTTTTATACAGATCCCAATTGACTAAATTAATTCCACTATTAAGCAGGCAATTAATTTACAATTAATTCATCAAACTGTTGTTCTGATCAATCAATGGTTCAGGCACAGTTATAAGGATAAATGAAAGAGCACTTTATAAGTTAAAAATGTGAATCTTAAGGGCTGCCTATCTTTCCAAAAAGTTGTGAGGAATAACTGCATACTATTGTAAAAAATGAGCTAATAAAGAATTGATAGTGCACACAGTGGTGCTGAGTTCTAACAAATATGCTCTGTTCACTGAGGGTAAATTGTAGTAGAGTGTTATGAGATGTAGAAGAGCTTGTGAAAATATAACATGTGCACTCAATTAGAATAGATTATTGTACTGAATTTTAATATCCTGACTTTGCACCTCTCACTATAGTTCTTAAAAAGGAAAGGAAGTCCATTGCTTAGTATGATAATTATACATATTAGGTGCCAAAAAAGTGATCTGTTGACCGACTATCCATGAACATATAATCATACTTTCTGTATGTGGTATATGATATTTTATATGTATATATGTGTGTGTGTAGACATATAATCTAAGTACAATAGGTCCCCTTTTCTGTGATTTTGCTTTCTGTGGTTTCATTTACCTAAGGTCAACCATGATCCAAAAAGATTAAATGAAAAATTCCAGAAATAAATAGCTCATAATTTTTCAATTCTGCACTGGTCTGAGTAGCATGATGAAAACTCACACCATCTCACATGGGACATGAATCATCCCTTTGTCCAGCATGTCCAGCATTCTGTAGACACTCCCTGCCCATTAATCACATAGTAGCCACCTGGATTATCCAGTCAACTGTGATGGCATCCCAGCTGTCGGATTCAAGTAACCCTCATTTTACTTAATAATGTACCAAAAGCACAAGAGTAGTGCTGACAATTCAGATATAACAGAGTACTTCCTTTAAATGAAAAGGTGAAAGTTCTTGAATTAAGGAAAGGAAAAATTGAATACTGAGATTGCTAAGATCTATGGCAAGAACAAATCTTCCATTATGACATTATGAAAAAGAAGAAAGGCAATCATGCCAGTTTTGCATCATATCCAGCCCCAGTGCAGTGATAAGTTCTTAGTTCTGATGCAAAAGGCACTAATTTTGTGGGTGGAAGACATGGACAGAAATGTATTCTGACTGACAATGATTGAGTTTGGTACATTCAAAGTTTGAGGCATTCACTGGAGATCTTGGAATGCATCCCCTGCAGATGAAAAGGAACATTTTTAATTTAGTATGTTTATGTAGTTTATGCCTTGTGCATTAGGTCAGTCTCAGGACATGGTGTTGTTTACTATCTTGGAAAAATTATTTGTCAGCATGGGCATTTTTGTTTTCACAACATTTTTGCTTTCAAACTAATGCTTCTCAAACTTTAATGTGTAAAATTGTGCTATAAAAATCTAAAGACCAATGTTGAATACAAAATATTTTGCATATACATGATCTCCCTCTATAAATACCAATTTATTCCTCTTACAAAGAAGTAAGTGCTTTACGTGAATTATTTCATTTTTATCTTCACAACAAACTTATGAGACAGGAAGGGTTATTACCACCATCTTACAAATGAGAAAACCAAAGTATGTTAGCTGAGATCACAAAGTTATTAAATAAAGAAAGCAAGGGATAATCAAAGACCATGGTTCTCAACCTTCCTAATGCTGCAATGTTTTTATTATTACAAAAGGGTCATGACCCACAGGTTGAGAACCACTGATCAAAGAGGTCAAACTATAGAATCGATTCTTCCAATCACTGTGATACAGTGTAGGACTCAGCAAACTATGAGCCACAGCAAATCAAATCCAGCATCCCCTGTTTTGTAAATAAAATTCTATTGGAATGGAGCCACCCTCATTCATTTACATACTGTCTAGTTCTACTTTAGACTGACCTACCACAGCAGAAATGAATAGTGGGGACACACTCAAGTCTAGGCCTAAAATATTTACTATCTGAAAACATGTATCTATTCTGCCTGCTCACTTGTATGAACTGAATGACTAATTTTGTCCTACAATTTTGAAATGCCTGTTGTACACACTATACAAATTAAAATGCAATTGTGTAGTCCAAATTTTTCTGATTATATCTCCTGGTAGTATGTGATTGTAAATTCATCATAGTTTTGTTATCATTTTAATGAATAATTTATAAGACAAAGAACTATCTTGCATTAGCTCTTGCTAGGGATTCTAGACATTCAACTTTAAGTTCAGAGTTTATTAGAAATGTATGCTATTAAGATTAACATTTTTAGATGTGTTCTGAATCAAGTTGCAAAATATTTATAGTTTCAAAATCTAATGAAGGTTTGGTAGTTTGGGGGTAATAACGTCAAAATATATTTATTTTAACTATATTTTCTTACAAAGCTTCATTTTAGAAGCTACAGAAAAACATACATTGTAAAATTGCTAATAAATTGTAGAGAGGTGGTGGAGCATATTTTTCTTACTAATTTTAAGGAGGAGTTTTTCAACATTATTGTGAATCATAATTATGTCATTATATGTTATAAATATATTACATGTATTTACACTACATAATTAGACCTAATTCTAATTATGTAGATTCATGGTAATCAGCTAAAATTTGCTTTAAAAAACCAAGATAATTCCTCTAACAGATGCTACCTTAATGGAATATTAAGTTTTAGAAAATCTCATGAAAATAAGATAATTAATAAGTAATGATTAAACCTTAACACGCAAGCAAAATAACATATCCTGTCACCCTTCTCCCCAAGTTTCATTATAAGAAAAAGCATTTATTCTGAGACACACTCAAAAATTTCATAAACAGTGTTTTGGAGAAATCAGCTCTTAAATTAAAAGAGAAAGCAATCCAATAAAAAGACCCCAAAGTTTTAAAGACTTGTTTTGGTTAGAACATAAACACTCTTTTTAAAGCTCCTTGTATAAAAACCTTTTTTAAAAAAAAAAATGTTCTAGTAACAAAGAGGTAAATAAAAACACTATTTCCCACCGGAATCTTGCTCTCTAGATGTTAAATCTAGCATCATTGCTGTAAATTGCTAGTTGTAGTCTTTGATTGACATGTTTACCCAGATAATGTAACAGTTTTTGTGAAAGAAATCTACTTAGTGTCTGGTTGACATGAAACATGTTTCTTGTGGAAGGAAAAGCCCCAAAGTATTCTTTCAAATGGTACTCTTTTCTCCCCAAATCCTCCAAATTAATAATGAATCATGTAATTTGTTTTACTCTCCCATTTACCCAACATTAGTAGGTAAATTGAGATGTGCATCTAAATATACTTTTGAAATCCCTTCTATGCCTTTGTCCTTGACTTTATTTCAGATTAATTTTCAACTCTGAGATGCAAAAGGAGCCAGGTTGCCCTGGAAGATGCTTGACTAAGGAACCCAGTTGGTTCCCAGGTCTTTGCCAGTAGGTTTTAACCCTAGCTTTTTTTTTTTTTTTTTTTTAGATCTTTGGTAATTTACCAAAAATGCTTCAAATCAAGGAAATCATTCATTATTTTATAATGATTTTTCTAAGTGTAAAGTACATATTTTTCTCTCTCTTTCTGTAAAATATATTCTTTCTCTGAAGCTGCCACAGATGTCATGTTGACTTGTGGGGGATGAAAGATATTCCCAAAGCACCTTGAATTTTTATAGGCTGAGTCTTTTTTTTTTTTTTTTA
This sequence comes from Arctocebus calabarensis, assembly GCA_963573935.1. Classification (NCBI taxonomy): domain Eukaryota; kingdom Metazoa; phylum Chordata; class Mammalia; order Primates; family Lorisidae; genus Arctocebus; species Arctocebus calabarensis. Next base: position 59,633 of record CAUYON010149950.1, read on the forward strand.
TTTTTTGAGACACAGCCTCAGAGCTGTCACCCTGGATAGAGGGCCATGCCATCACAGCTCATACCAACCTCCAATTCCTCAATTTCTGGGCTCAAGTGAGTCTCTTGCCTCTGCCTCCCAAGTAGCTGGGACTTCAGGCGCCCGCCACAACGCCGGGCCATTTTTTGGTTGCAGCCATCATTGTCATTTGGCGGGCCGGGCTGGATTCAAACCCGCCAGCTCAGGTGTATGTGGCTGGTGCCTTAGCCTGTTGAGCCACAGGCGCAGAGCCTGCAGGCTGAGTCTTAAGAGTATAGAATAGCAGGTGGCCATAAGGAGGACCGTAATAACTTTTTCTCATAAAACTAGTCAGAGTAGGCAAAAAATTGCCTGACAGTGACCTTTTGACTATTCAGCCAATGGTTGAGAGGCTCAGCAATGGGTCTGTGCCAGACTCCTCTACAGCCAATCAATCTCAAACTGCTAATCCCATTTCCCAGGGAACTTCTTGTGGCCATTGCTTTTGGAAATCCAACCTTGCCACTGGTTTGGGAGGCCACCTTCACAAGAGACTTTTCTCACCCTTTCATGTCCACATGCAAATCAATCCCCAAGGCATTAATCTTTGCTAAGTAAATACCCCTTTGACAGTCTGGAAAACCCTAGCTCACAAATCCTATTCCCTGCAATGGAAAGAGTGTTCCTTCCCTTAAACCTGGCTACATACTCACTTTGTGTTAGTCTTTATTTTACTTTTACCACAGAAATTAAGTTCATCTTAATACAAAGAAATAAAGTCAAAAAAGTTTTACACTGACCTTATCAACAGTAGAACCCCAATAGTAAAAGATTTAATATGTGTGGTTTTGGTTATTCACACACATGTCATTTGCAATTTTTTGCCAAGACACAAATTTGAATTGAGCCTTTCCAGGCATTGTTATCTGAGAGACACCTGATTGGTGAGGGAGACTAGAACCCTCATTTGGAAAAGCTTATTATTTTGATTTTCGTGGTATGTGAGCAACCAGGGCAAAGTGAGCAATACTTCATTTCTTTATGTATATTGGCTATTAACCTGAAAAGCCAACTATGAGTCCTAGCTGTAGAAATAGTGAGGTTTAATAAAGAGGTAACTTATAAGTAGAAAATTATTTTGTAAATTATTATTATGCTTATTATATATTATTTTTATTTATCTAAAGGAACTATTTAAAACAATTTGATTATATCTTATTTGATTTTGTGGGAGGCAACCTCCCAAAAGATCTTTGGTATGTTGTGTATTAGGCTGGCTACTTCCAATGTAATCATTCCACAAGAATTATCATACTACACAGTCATTTTCGTCAGACGCACTAAACCTTTTCAATAGTAAAGGAATACACTGTTGGCCTTGTCTTTAATTTCTTACAAAACAGTCTCAGAGACTAAATCTGTATCACCGTCTAGATGCAAAGGGAAATTAGCCTAATATTTGTTCTTGGAATCTCAAAAACTAAAAGGAATACTAGATAACACAGAATGAAAAGAATTGGACAGATTTAAGAAGAAACTATACATTTCTGGGAACTCAAGGCTTTGTGATTGTTTTTTTATTTTGCTTTTGAATGACTGGCTTGTTTCTTTCCCATTGGAGGCCTTGCCCCTAGAATACTAACATTTTTATATAAAAGACTGTGTTTTGTATTCAATAGTATGTCTTTAGAGCCCAAGATAGTAGTTAGGGAAGAAGAGATTTGGAAATGACCTTTACTTCTTTCATTCACCTTTTTTATGTACGTCTTCATGCAATACAAAAAACAGCACACCATAGTCTCACCAGGTGCTTGACATAGTCTTGAGAGCAAATCAGTTAAAATGACTAGAAAGGAATGGGCTGATGTGTGAAATATGTCCCCTTACTCCCATTTGCCTGTCCAAGGTAGACATTGCTAATTCATCACCGCCTCTTTCCTGCAGAGCCTGGGTGCAGCGTCAGAATCCTTGTCAATATAGGGCTTCTGTCAGCCACTACTGATCAGCTGGAGTTGGCAAATAATTCCCGAATCATTTGCCATTGTTGGACTAGACTGTATTTCCCTAGAACCCTTAAACAGAAGGTGGCATCATATAATCTTGAGTCTTACTTGCCTTTTCAAACTCCCACTGTGATTATTTTCTACTACCTGTTTCATATAGTCAATTAATCTCATGAATTTCAAATGTTGACCTAGATGCAGGCATTTTGTGAATACAACATATTTAAAGAGAAACTTCTCAGACTTTAGAGCCATAGTACAAATTTCATTATTCTATTTCTATGTTTTAGAGTGAAATGGAAATTTTCTAGATAATTATTTGAGACACATCATTATCAAGAGAACGAGAGAATCCTCTATAGATCCAGTTATTCTTCACCAGTGGTGATTATACACTGCAGGGGATATTTAACTATAATCTGGAGACATTTTTCATTGCCATACATTGGGGGAGGGCCTGGCATCTAAAATGCAGAGGACCACTCCCCTCTATCGCCCAAATGTCAATTCTGTTGACATTGACAAACACTATTCTAAGAGTAAGACATTTAATTATACATAGATACTGAAGAAGAAAATTTTGGAACTGAAATCTTTATGAAAATAACCAATTTATTTTTAAGTGAGTCAGGCTCATATTTAAAATCTGCCTTTGGGTCCAGTGTCACAATTTGATGAATAAGACAGACATTCCCCAAAACAAACACTCAGTGGGACACCATGGGGCTTGCCTGGAAACTGCAATTGAAATTCGACATTGTACTTTTTTTTTTTATCATCAGTGAATGGCCAAAGTGTGAGCTCTTCGCTGTTTCACACTATATTGAATCTCACACTAAGAAACTGCTCTTGTAATACAAGATGGATTTCGAGGGTTCTCCATTTTTTTTAAGTGCTAAGTTTAGTGTAGCAAGATTTTTTTTTTTCTTACAAAAACTTGCTTCTATCTATCAAAACAGACCAGTTGCTTATTTATGAAATGTTTCTATTTCCAGATGCGGTTGAGTTTTGCTAATGAAGCAATGGGAGTGAGGAGGTTTTCATCTCTTCCACCCCAAAACTTTGCATCTGAGGATCAAATCCCTCATTTCTTCCTCTCAATTGTCAACCGGAGACAGTGAGTGTCTTTTAGACGAGAAGATTCTTGAGACACACTGGCTGAGAACATTTCATATTAACTCAAATATGTAAGCCTTAATAAGCCAATTTCCCATTCAGTTTAATCTATTTTCAGCAGATCAAAATAATTAAAAATGCTAACAGTTATGGTAATTTTCAATACACTGTGAGAGAAGCAATTTAGATAGCACCTTCCCGACGAATCTATATTTGTATAAATGCTGATCAAGAATATTTGTTCAATTTTATACAAATCAAACATGAATAATTTCTTCCATATTACTCCTTCCATTGTTATGTTTTCCCTCTATCTAGTTATCCATTTGCCGCTGGCATGCTGCTCTAGGAAGATTTGATTAAAATCAATAAGTTATTGGGAAGATGGCAATTAGCAGTCTTTCACCTATAATAGCACTGTCTGTTAAGCTTCCTTTGTGTTAATCACAATATTTTAGCATGACTCTCCTATCCAGTCATGCAATTTAATGAAATGGAAGGTTTAAAAAGCATCTTTAATTTAGGGCACTGGCAATATGCTTCTCTGTTTTTCACTGTTTTGATAGGAATACTCAGCATTTCTGTAGTACCTCAGAATCCTCCTCTCCTTTGAGACTTTCCCAATTTTAAGATCTCAGAAATATCTGCACAGAAGTTTATGCTGCATAAACGTCAAGTCAGTTCAATGTAGCATAAAAGGATACCAGCAAATATCAATGTATGGATTTGTTGAACTATTTCAGAGCAACTTGATAGTTTGTTTGTACTAGGTAATTGACACAGAGAAGTTCTTCACTTTGGCTGTATGATATTGAGTGGTAAATGCCTGGGCTAAGGACTGAACCTTGACTAATGCCCTGGACAGCAAGTAATGATTGTGAAAGTCCTCAATTAGAATGAGGTCATGGTGCCCTTCTTCTTACATTTGTGACTGTTTGTTTCTTTGTTCTGAAGACAGACCCCTTGGTTGGTTTCAATCTCTCTTTCCTTAGAGGAAACAGATACACACATTAGTGCTTTTATTTGATGATGCTTTAGAAGGGCCACTTGTACCCCCAAATTTTACATAATGACAAGCTAGTAAATGTGCAATGTTCCTATTAGACCTATAAGATCCTGATTCATAAATTTACAAACATTTCTTATTTAGAAAATTAGTACCAAAAAGCCCAGTAAAATACAAATAGTTTGATACTTAGTGAATACTTAGAAACACTCAAATTTCTGAGGGCATTGCCTATTGATGTTTTGCCTAATTCTATAAAGCTCTGTGGCTTGTCAGCTAGTTCCTCTAAAGATGCAAAGTCTCAAACTAAGATATGCAAAGCTAATAACAAAAGAAATATGGAAATAAGTCTTATCCTCCAGGAATTTTGTCTGTCTATAAACCAAAGAAAGTAAAGGGACAATGCAATTAATTATGTTGATCATTCAAAGCAACTTATTTTTTGTAAGAAAAAAGAAACTATGATATCAATTAGATGTGTTCTAATCTATAATAGAAATTCTAATTCTAATTCTATTTAAATTCTCTGAATAATTGCTTAGTGCTTCACTGTATTTGCCCTCATAGACTTAGCCTAAAATAAATAAAATGATATAAGGCATTCAACATTACCTTATCTCCTTATTTATTAATATAATATTATCTCCACGCCCAAATATTCTGGGTACTTGGTGTCATTTTTATGTATCTAATAAGTTTAAATGATGATTTTTAAATAATAATAGGCCTCTTAGAAGATTCAAAAGAAGGCTGGAAGAATTTTTTTTTACAGCTAACATCTGAAATTATTATTGCAAATCTTTTTACCAAATTCTTATAGTGTAATATATGCTTCTTAGACGTGAACATCACCTGCAAGATAGCACCCAGATTAGTTTAACGAAAGCAGTGACTTTGTTTGACCTCCTTAAGAATTTGAAATAAATAGAATTTTTCTCTAAAATACATATGATGGGAATATTCTAGAAAGTGACAAAATCGTAAGTCTTTTAATAGATAGCTTGCCGTTAATTTATATCTTGGATATATAGTAGTTTTAGGAATTACTTCAAAAGAACAGCGAGTTCTAAATAGTAGTTAGAAAAAGAAGCAGAAAGGGCTATAGTGCCCCCCCAATCACATTCAGGCTGGCTTTTGTTGTTGTTGTAATTATCATAGAGCGATTTATGTTTTTTGCCATAGTTCTAGCCATGTAGAACTATTCTTCCATCCTTCTTTTGAATCTTATAAGAGGCCTATTATTATTTAAAAATCGTCATTTAAACTTATTAGATACATAAAAATGACGCCAAGTACCCAGAATATTTAACTACTACTTGGTCAGTATTATTCCTGCTGAATCTGATATGATTGAAAGATTTTCTCCCTGGGATTTGCTATGCTGCAAGTCTCAGTAGAATTGTAGATTCTTCAAAGCTCATGAGCTCATTGTAGGGTAGTTTTGGTGAGAGTCTATTTTTGAAACTTTAGGACATTATCAGATCCAGAGTTAAATGAAGGAGCAGTAAGATATCACTGCAAGCACAATGAAATAAAGAATATTATATTTTCCAGAACGTCTCTCTGAAATAAATAATTAAATTAACAGCTTAGAGATTATGAATGGAGGGCAGGAGAGATCAATCCCCAAAATAAAAGCTTGAGTAACAATAGGAGATCCTTCCCTCCCATTCCAAGAAAGGAGGGTCTGGCTAACAGAAGAGGTTCTATTTTTCTGAGTGGGTCATGAGAGATTGGGGACAGAGATAAGACTCTTGGGACAATAAAGAAATAATTTCTTATTCATTTCATACCTCTCAACAGAGTAGTCCAGTTTCAAGAATGCTTTAAGTTCCTAAGGGAGCAATACATATGCAGCTATTTTGTTTTTCATTCATCAGATAAATTATAATCATTTCTGACATATTAGGGAATTAAAAAAATTAAAAAGACAACTTCTAGCTCTCAAGTATTTACAAGTAATATACAAGTATATTCAGAAAATATACATGCTAACAAATGCATAACATGGCAAGAGTATGGAGGATAGCAAAAGCCTAGAGAAAACCAGGGTTGTTCCTGGGGCTCTGAGAATCTTTCAAACAAGAAAATATGAACTGATTGGGCGGCACCTATGGCTCAAAGGAGTAGGGCTCCAGCCCCATATACTAGAGGTGGTGGGTTCAAACCCAGCCCCAGCCAAAAACTGAAAATATGAACTGACAAGAAAACAGAAGTTTGACAAGGGAAGGCGGGGCATTGTGAGTCATAACAGCAGCAAATGCAAAGGCAAGATGGTCTGTACAGTGAATGCTCAGAAAATAGCTAAACTTTTCTGAGACAGGAAGAGAATGTGAGAGAACTGAACAGGTTGTCTGAATTAAATTCTAACCTTCATGCTAAGAAATTGATATTTTTATCTTCTAGTTCTGTGGAACAATTAATGTGCATGGTAACAATTTTTTCAAGGGCATTTTACTAAAACTGGGATATATAGATGCTAAAGGCTTGGAAGTCCTTAAGGCATTTTGAGCTAGAGAGTTACGTGGTCATGTTGGCATGTGTCTGAGTTCCTTCTAAGACAGAGTGGATGGTGGAATGAAGCGGGGAAGACCTTGGGGAGAGAAGTGAGACAAGAGGTGATGTGGTTCTCAACGGGGCGGGTAGGAATAGAGGACATGAAGAAAGGGGCAGACAGGGGCCTGGACTGAAGAGAATGAACAAGAAGTACATGTTAAGTTACCTGGTGACTGATGTGATGTGAGGGGTAAGAAATAAAGAGGCAAGGGTACCACCCACTTTGGCTGCTATGTCAAAGTGCCATTTACTAAGAGAAGTAATTTCACTTGGCAATGTAGCTTTGGAAGAGGGTAAGACAATATTTTTTTGATAATGTTGAATAGAATAAATACTCTAAAATTAATTAGATTTTTATTAAAGCATTAAAAATATTCTTAACTAATAACGTCTCAAAGTTAAATTCTAAGTGGAAAAAATTGCTTTTCGTCAGCTGCTTTAATTCTGTCCATAAGAATCTGTGAACCAAAAAAAAAAAAAAGGTACTAAGAAAGGAACGTTTGGGGGTAATCCCTTTTTTGGAATCAAAAGAAAATAATTGTGAAGACAGATATATCCTGGGTACCACGTTTCAAGTTCTCCTCATGAGGACAAAGCATATTTCAATAGTCCAAGAGCAGTCCTCCAAGTAAGAGTTGCTATTTCTGGAAATAAAAGTACACTGAAGCCAGGTGGTATTTACAAAAGAGGTAAGTGGGATCCAAGGGAACATTGATAAAAGGAACACATTCTCTGTTCTATAAGCCTTCTGAGACTCTCTCTAGAAGACTTCTGGTTGGCGACTTCCCTATCATACTTAGTTTTGGTTCACAGAACTTCTTCATAGTTGTCGTGAATTAACTCTGATGTAATATTTTGAAAACATGTTCCTTCCCATTTAAAACATAAAGTTCAATAAGGCAGAAATTAGAATTTTCCTGTTTACAGCTATATCTGTCAGGGTTCAATCAAAAAAGTAGAATTCCTTAGGAGATACATACATGTAATAGTAGGGGTTTGCTACTGGCACTTAGCCTCATGCCATGTGAGAGCTGATGAAGCATTATTCATGTCAGATACTAGAGTTTAAAGCCCACCATAAGCAGGCAGGGAGGGAGGACGGATGGAAAGTGGGGGAGATCTAGAAGAGGCTGGAAACCATGACATCAGCTGGAAGCTCATGCAGATGGACTGAAGCCCAGGTCAGCTCTTATTTCCTCTAAAGTTGATGTTATAGATATCCTGCGGAAATGAGGGCCCCTTTTCATGGAGCTAACCACACATTCCTGGTCCATGAGTCAAAGAATCTTAGGAGCAGAGCTTAGTTAGCAGAGTCACCAGCTAACTTACATCAGTGAGGTAAGTTAGCAGATCATTGGCAATGAGTGTGAGCTACATGGCTGCTGCTTTCCCTCTACATTCTAAGTCTTACAGAAGAAAAGTATCTGGAGCCCACTCTAATCAGAAATCTCTAGGAACAGGAATTCTGGGAAATGTAGTTCCACCCAACTAAGTTGATTCATTACAACACACAGTAGGCACTCAAGTAACATTTGCCAAATGAATGACTAAATGAATCAATGACCTATAGAATGGGGAAGGTTTACCAAAGACTGGCATGAATTGAAAGACCAAGGGTGAAATAACTATTTAATTAATCTTTTTTTGGTTTGCAAAATGGAGTCCATTGCTAAATGAGGAAACACGTACCACTCACTCTGCCTCTCTCCCTGTCTTTATCTCTCTTTCATGTACACACACACTCTCACACTATTTTTCACTTTAAAATGTGTAAAATGTAGGTAATGAATTAGTTGTAACAGCACTGTCCTAGTTTCCAGGCTATAAACTCATCACTGTAATAACTACAAAGTCTTTACAGTAATGGCATACGAGTAGGAATTTGTGACATGAAATTTTTGGCAGTTCATTAGTAAATTCGGGTTTTGCCTCAGCCTTAGGGAACAGAAGGGATCCCAGACGGTATGGCAATCAGCAGATGAACTAACCCTCCCCTCAATAATGTGAAATGCTATTTTAAAAGAATTAAACAATGCAAAATAAAGTCTGGGAAATGAAATAATAGCTCATTAAAAATAATCTTTTTGAGTTATGCGGGAAGGGAGAGGATGCATTCTAATTGCCATCATAATTCAAATAACTAATATAGTAATTCCAAGGGAATTTCATTGTGTATTCCCAAAAGGTCTTTTAACATTGGTTAGCTAAATCCTTCAAGATCTGTGTCATGCTTTAATTTGTGGTTGTGTCCCTGGCACCTATCAGACAGAGTACCAGCACATCTTAATGCTGAATAATTTCTTTGTTGGAAGAATAAATGAGAGAATGAATTAAGAGCATTTAATAAGAAACATGGGAAATATTGACTTGAAGAGGAGACTGAAGTTAATAGCGTAAACTTGAGTTGTAGGCATAACACAACCCAGAATACTAAATAATGGGTTCTTGTTGAGATGTCAAACTGGCCTGGGATATTGATTTCTGCTCCCAGATCAATATAATGAAAACTACAAAATGTAGAGAAAATCATGGATTTGTGGAATGAAAATTAAAAAATCAAAGGATACCTGAAGAGTATAAGGTCTGCTTTCCCTATTTGGGAGTTTGGGGTGGGTGATGCGTAAAGCCTGAAGCTGAGATCAAAAGCTGTAGGAGGCTATCAAACTTGGCTCCTGCTTTACCATAAACAGTGGCTGCAATGCCATAGACCACCAGTGTAGGAAAAGAGCAAGGGTAAGATCAGGGCTATGTGACAGCCATGTCGATGTGGGTAGATACAAACTTGCAGGCTGGCCAGACAAGCTCAGAAACTCACTTCTCCATCTTTAAACCCCAAGAATGAAGGATTATCACTCAAGACCCCTGCTGCTGCTTCTTAAGAGTTTAAAGGTGAAACAGTAATCAGAAGCATTTACTGGTATACTGGCAATGAATGGAAGTGTTTAGTTCCCAGGAGCTTTTCCTCCTTTAAGTCCTTATATGTAGCTGGAGGCACCCCAACAGGGCCATCAGCCGTCCTACTGGAGACTCCAGACAGAGCAGCAGGTGTCCTGTGATGTGTATTCACAAGCTAAAATAACAAGACACTTGAGGATGACAAGATAGGCAATAGCAAACCAAGGCTACACAGAAGGAAAGTACACCATGTAATGCAGAATAAATTGAAAACAGAGAAAAAGAATTTAAAGTATGTATGATAAATGTACTTAAAGCTAAAGGAAGATATTTTCAATATAAAGAAAGAACAAGAAAGAGTCAAGTGGAAAAATAGGAATGAGAAAAGATGAAAAACTCAATAGTGTAAATCATAAGACATATAGAGACTAAGAGTAGATGATCAGATCAATGAACTCATGCTGGAAGCAGCAAGAAAAGATAAAGAGATGGAAGATTAAATGTAGATTCAATAGATGTAGGAGTTTAAAAATAAAAATATACCTATCAATATCTAGGTAAAAGAAACCCTGCAAAGAGGAAGAAAAAAGAAAACAAAATAAGAAATATCTGAAGAAATAATTACGATAAGTTTTCTAGAGTTAAAAAAAAAACATGTTGAGAGATATCAAACTGAAGGTGCTCAAATAGGAAGAGAAGAGTGATGTCACAGTTAAATACAGTAGTTACATATAAGGATTAAATAAATAAAACTTGCAAAGAGGAAGGATAAATCATTCACAAAAGAATAAAAATTGAATTGAGAGTGGGTTTTTTAACAACACTGGATGCAAGAGGTTGAAGAAGTTGTGTTTCTAAAGCAGTGAAATTATAACTTAAAGAAATATGTCACACCAAAACATTCAAACGTGAAGACAAAATACAAAATATTTTCAGGCATACAGGACCTAGGACATCAAAGTTTTCCCACCAAGAGTCATACACTAGAAATACTCGAAAGATATACTCACAGACAGAAAAGAAAAGTTTGAGAGGATTCTGTAAGTGAAATGGGAATGACAGAAATCAAATAACTTGATTCAATTTATGTTTTCATTTAAAAAGTTTGAGTATATCAAAGGACAGCATATATTCATAACAATAAATAACAACCTAGGACTAAAGGAATAGATGATAGAGAAGATATAGATATTGATAAATTAATAAATTAATAAGAATAAATAGATTCAGATTTGTTCTTAAAGCCAAAAAATATGAATACAAATGTGTAATATATAATTTTTATATCTGAAGAACAAACTTCCACTTTGTTTATATAGTGGAAAGTAAACTAAGAAACTGTGAAGGAAAAGAAGTTCAGTAAATAAAAAATATCAAATAAGAGAAATATCATACCATGATGATAATTAAATATAGTAGAAACTCCATAGTTGACCACCTCCCTACATTGACTATCTCCTTCAGTTGACCTAATTTTCATAGTCTGGACATATACCACATGTACTAAGGCCCATTTTCTTATGTTGACCACCTCCCTATGTTGACCATTTTGTTGCAGTCTCTTGGGTGGTCAACTTACAGAAGTTGACGTTCTGTAATTATAAATGAGAAATGTTAAGGAGTCTCAGACTCTATTTTTAATAATAACCTAAGTGATCTGGCAAAATGCTTTCAACAAAAGAAAACTTTAATGCAAAAATTCAGAAATATTAAAAATAGAGGATGGAAGATAAATAGAAAATAAATGTGAAACAGAACTAAAATGTGGTGGTACTCTTACTATCTGACAAAATATAATTTGAAAAAAAAATTGTGTAATGAGCTGATTCATTCAGGATTTTGCTCTGGATTACCTAGAAAAGCCAGTTAGAATCAGTCTTGCATCCCTCTTTTCTCCAAGGAGGAGAGACTGTATGTGAACTCAACTTCCCATGGATACGTGCCCCACTCCTGCAACTAGAGTAGATATAATTACTGAAAACTGTAAGGAGTCAGTCACATCCACAGATCCTGTGAGAGATCTGTGTCTGCATTGATAAGTTTACACTCTCATTTTTCCATGTAAGAGCTCATTAAGGGACTTCTACTCCCTGAAAAACAGATTCACCCTATGAGGCCTCATCCTTGACATTCTTCTCGAAGATGGTGAGAGGGTGAGGATGTCCTCTCCTCTTCTTTTTCTCTTGTTGATTCTTGGCTTCATAAGATGATCCTTGATTCTGTGGAATGTGTCCTGAGCTCCAATGCACCATAGGGGAGCCGCCACCCAGGAACCTTACCTGCTTCAGCAAACACTACGAAGGGGTGGGAAGAAGGACGTTGTGCACGGATAGGAAGAACATTAGAGCAAGATGGCATTGCGTCTATGCATGTGACATGATAAAGATTAGTAAAAATAAAAGTTGACTTTTGAAAAGATTTTCAGACTTTTGGCAAATTGCCTGGGGTGGGGGAGGGGAGAGGGAGAGAGGAAAAGAGGGAGGGAGAGTGACATTTTGTAGATAAACTAAAATCAAAATGAGGGTGAGAAATAACTACACTCAAAATAGAGATGTCAAAAGACTGGGTTACTGTAACTCTAGCCTAATATATTTAAAACATAGATAAATTCTCAGAACTATCTAAAGCAGCGGTTCTCAACCAGTGGGTTGCAACCCCTTTGTAACAATGAAAATGCATCCTGCATATCAAATATTCACATTACGATTCATAACGGTAGCAAAATTACAGTTATGACGTAGCAACGAAAATAATTTCATGGTTAGGGGTCACCACAACATGAGGAACTGTATTAGAAAGTCGTGGCATCAGGGGGTTTTAGGAAGATTGAGCACCACTGATCTAAAATATCAAAATTGATGAAAAGCTGCATGAACCGAGAAATACTATATTTAAAATTTGAAATGATAATCAAAGACCTCTCTTTCCATAAAACATCAGAGCCATATGGGTTTAGAGTTAGATCCGGGGCAACTTTTAAGAAATAATTAACTACATTTTAAAATATTCTCTATCTCAAATAGAAAAATGACAAAAGCTGCCCATCTTAGTTTATGTGGCTAAGAGTTATGTTGTTTCTAATACCAGAAAAGTGTAGGACAAAACATTTGTACATACGCTTTTACTTATGAATATGGCTGCCATAATTCCAAATGTAATGTAGCTAACTGTATCTGACATAGTATCTAAAACATTAATGAATTATTATTAAGAAATGCAAGAATGGTTCAAAATTACATTGTTCTTATAACAAGAAAAACTAACATGGCTTAGTTCATGGTTCTCAAATACAATCTCAAAAGCTCCAAAATCTTGTGGAGGGCTTATTAAAATGCAAATGGTTGGTCCTCACTCCCAGAGATTCTGATTCAGTGGATCTGGAATAGAATCTTAGAATCTGCATTTCGGACAAGTTCCCAGAAGATGCTGGTGCTGCTGGTCTGGGAACCACACTCGTAGATCTCCTGACTCAAGACAGTTAATAGAATTGATGCCACTGTGTCTGCCATATTTTATCACATTCCTTCTATGTGCCAGACACCGTGCTAATCACTTTACAGGCATTATATCCTTTAATTTATTTCTCATAACAGCCCCATTTTATTCCATTTATGGACAGATTGAAACCGAGAAGTGTAAAATCACTTGCCAGGACATACAGCTTTTCAATGGTGAGACTGGGATTCCAATCTAGGTTCTTCTCATTTCAAAGCTGGTACTTGGGACCACTATATTAAACTATCTTTCTGCTGCTAATTGCAGAAAAATTAAGGGAAGATCACTGTGACTGTACCCACTTCATATTTTTGCTGTAGAGATGAGAGAAATAACTGTTTCATGCCTCCCTTTCCAGAAAGGCTCAGTACAAATGCTCCTGTACTCTACAACCATCCCAAACCAAACCCATCTACAGCACATCTTTCTCTTGGTTTCCCACGACACAGCGTGCAGCCCTTGGGACGCTGACAACATCACAGTGTAATCACCTGTTCAAATAGTTGTTAAACCGTTATTAAACTGAAAAAAAAATCAAATGATTTTCTCAAGTGAGGCAGAAAAAAGCGCTTGATAAGCTTCAATACCTATAAACAACTTAATAAGAAACACAGAAAAGAAGGACTTCAAGGGAATGTTCTTATTCTGTTAAAGGTCATATATTAAAATGGCAGTTTATTTAATAGAAAAGCTTTGGACGATTTCTCTTTAAAACTGGAAACAAGAGAAACTTACCCATTGTCTAATGTAACATGGTATTAGAAGACAGACAAAGCCATAAGGAAAGAAAAATAACTAGGAAATAAAGGATTCGGAAGAGAGAATTATGTTATTTATAAAACGTTATTTGCAGTTTATACTATCAATCAACAGACAAATTCTTAAAACTAATATAAACATTCAGCTCATTTTCTAGATTTTAAAAAAATAGGCCATTTTAACACCAATAATGGCATAGTAGAAAAAATAGATACTTTTAACAATAGAAATACAAATTATAGAGTATCTAGGCATTATTAACCAAGGCTATCCATAACATTCATGAATAACTTTTTAAAATTGTAATAGAGCACAAAAAAAGAAGAAATAAATGAGTTATAAAGCATGATCTTGGATGATAGAAAAATTATATGATGTCAATTATCTTCAAACTACTTCATTCAGTATAATCTCAACTAAATTTCTCACTGGAGTTTTTGAAAAATTTGTTGAACTTACCTGAATTTATATGAAAAAAAGAAAAGACAATAAGTAGCTAAATTAATAATAAAAAGGAAGGAGGAATAAAAGGAGCTAGCTCTCTCAGATATGGAGATATATGCTCCAAAGCCATGTCAATAGGTAGGCCAGGCACAGTGGCTCACGCCTGTAATCCTAGCACTCTAAGAGGCTGGGGTGGGTGGATTGCCTGAACTCACAGGTTCAAGACTAACATAAGCCAGAGCAAAACCTTGCCTCTAAAAATAGCCGGGCACTGTGGTGGGCACCTATAGTCCAGCTACTCAGGAGGCTGAGGCAAGAGACTCATTTGAGCCCAAGAATTTGAGGTTATTGTCAGCTAAGATGCTAGGGCACTCTACCAAGGTAACAAAGTGAAAATTTGTCTCAAGAAAAAAAAGACAAATGGAATACTAGAACTCAGAGGCAGACTCAGGATATGTGGTATGCATGCATACAATAGTCAAGGAAGCATGAATCAGTGGAAAAGACTGTGTGATTTAGTTGATTGTATTTGGAAATTTCATCAGTAGCAGCATATACAAAGAGGGTTTGTGGATGAATAAAGACCTACCATGTACAGTAAAAGCTATAAGCTAGGTAGAAGATAGTGGAGAAGAATGTCTTCATAATTTAGAGGTGGAAAGTGATTTTATAATCCAAACACTAAATACACAGAAACCAGTGAGACAAAAAAAATGAAGAAGTTATGACTTTGAATAATCACCTTGATATATTCAAAATCAATAATCTGTTCAGAGAAGAACAACATGGACAAATTTAATAGATGACAACATGAGAGAAGATATTTGAACTATATAAACCTGAGAAGGGATTATCTAGAATTCACAAGGAATTTCTACAAATCAACAAAAAGACTACAACTCTAATAAAAATGGGAAAGCATAAGAACAGGCATTTTCCGCAAGTGAAATCTCCAAAGACTAGCAAGTACATCAAGAGTTTTTAAATTGTATTAGTAATTAAACTAAAATTACAATTACCTCCTATATTACACCTGATAAATTAGCAAAATTTAGACTGCTAGAAATACTAAATGGTGGTGGAAGTGGAGATTGTTGCCAGTCCTCTGAAGAGCAACCAGCACTCTTTATTCAAATGCAGTGTGCAAATATTTACTGTGTATTTATCCAGCACTAATGTATATATATGTTCAGGATATGTATACTATGTACACATGCAAACATGAATATACTGTGACCAAGCAACTATGTTCTTGAGTTTATAATGTAAAGATTTTCTCATCTAGGATGAGGGACATTTAGTAGCACATGCATTGCAATATCGCCCATGCTGGCTGGAAATTAGGTGTCTGTCCCAGTCTGAGTGTCTCTCACTCAGGCACCAGGTAGATTCCCAGGGGTTGATGTATTTCATGAAGTACAAGGAACACATTAAGAATTCATAGGACAGAAGTAATAACTTGATGACACACAGGGAAATAGATGGATTGTGTGAAAATACTGTTCTGCATATAAAAATAAGAGAATGTTATTCATTAGTTGTTAAAACACATAAAGATACATACAGACGAAGTAACAAACACATATTATACAGATTATATCAGACTATAATTGCTGGGCTTAGCAAATAAAAATGCAAGATGCTGAGTTAAATTTGAATTCCACATAAACAATGAATGATTTTTAGTTAAAGTAGGTGCCAATTATTTAGTTTAGGTATATTCCCAACGATATTTGAGACACACTAAAAATTATGTGTAGTTTATCTGTAATTCAAATTTAACTGAGGTCCTGTGTTGTATCTGTCAACTCTACACCAAATAAAAGATACATAAACATGTCAAAATGCTTGCCTTTTGAAGGTGGAGAGAGGAATGAGTCTGGGAAAATACAAATAAAATGAGTAAAAGAAAACACAAATAGACTTGGCACCCCATAGCTCAGTGGTTAAGGGCACTAGCCACATGCACGTGGAGTGGCAGGTTTGAACCCGGCCCAGGCCTGCTAAACAACAATGACAACTGCAACAAAAAATAGCTGGGCGTTATGTTGGCACCTGTAGTCCCAACTACTTGGGAGGCTGAGGAAAGAGAATTGCTGAAGCCCAAGAGCTTGAGGTTGCTGAGAGCTGTAACACCATGGCACTCTTCCACGGGTGACTCTGTCTCAAAAAAAAAAAAAAAGAAAGAAAAAAAGAGAAAAAGAAAGAGAGAGAAAGAAAGAAAAAAGAAAACACAAACAAAAATAAAAACTGAAGGTAATGAGTACATCAGTGATGATAAAGTACCACGAATTGCATATAATTAATTATCTGCTATTAAGAGTAAAAAGGGGGGGAAAAGGTAGAATAGCTCTTGGTGAAATAAAAAGGAATCTTCTGTCACCATTTATAGGAGTTCATTATAAAAGATATACAGAGATTACAGAATGGAACTGACTTGTAAGTGAGATTCCCTAGTAAATTGCAAAGTTTCCTTTTGGATTGGGAATCACTAATTATTTTTACATAAGCAAAAAAACTCATTTTCTTTTTCTTTCTGAAAGTTTTATCTTTAGTGAATAAAAATGTTTAATGATCATTCATCATTCAGCGCATGAAAGTGGTAAATTCAGGGTTATTGTACAAATAAAAACTTATTTTGAAATGCCACACCATGTTTTCAGACACACAGGTAAATGCACATATAAAATAATTATTTGAGCAGCAAAGTGAGTAAGATCTTAACACGGTTAGGTCTCCATTCTGAAGCTGCCACTAAGAGAAAATGCCCTCAGTCAAGATAAACAACCGTCCTAAATCATGAAATCCCGAACCCATCGTAAGCCCTGTGTTATAGCAGCAAAGCCAGACTTATAATCTCAACTGACCCCAGACATTTTCCTCAGGCTGAACGTGACAATCAAAGCATTGATACCTGTACCTCGCAAATCAGAAATAATGTATAAAACCAAAATGTGGGATGAACAAACTCTTATATGCCACCAAATTCCAACAAGTGGGTTCAGCTGCAGGGAGATCCAGGTGAGCAAACTGCAGAATTCCTAGCTGGACTTTTCTTTGTATAATTAATCCTGTATCTGGGTGTGGAAATCCTCTGCTTATTTTTAACATACTGAGATTTTGGCAGAAGATAGGAATGAGGGAAAAATCTGTAGTCCTGAAAACCAGGTCCTCAAATACTTCATATTCATGCCCAGGGAGCACCAATCTCCTTTCTCTATTTATTATCCTTCACTTTTTCTTTATTACTAACTGTTTTTAAATCTCTACCCCATTGCCCTCCTAAATCAGATCAAAGTTGGCACACTATTCCTTCCTGCTTTGTGATAGTTTCACTTTTTCTTCACCATTTATTTGTGTTTCCACCACTTTGCCAAGTCTGTTTCTAGAACTTAAGAGCCATTCCTGGATTTATATTCCTGGGTTTATTACTAAAGTGTTTGCAAACCAATTGATACGAACAAACAGCTTTATTCTGACAACAAAGATTTTTGAGCCCACTTCATATTTTCCTAATAAACAATAAAAGGCCATCTTTAATTATTTATTAAGTAAATAATTAAGAGGGGTCATATCATTCACCTTTTCAAAGTTTAGTGACTATTGTGTGAGGCCTAAAATTATTGGACTGAGTGCTTTTCAATTCACATTCTGGTGGCCAATGGCTGTGTAAATTTGGCATGTTTCTTAACTTCTCTAAACTGTATTCTCTAATGTACCCTCTGAGTACAATCTCTGTTTCTTAACACAATAAAGAGATAATCATAGGCATTTCTTCTCTAACTTTCCATTACAGTTCTTCTTAAAAAGGAAAAGGATCTCGGTGGCACCTGTGGCTTAAAGGAGTGAGGCGCCAGCCTGATGTGCTGGAGGTGGCAGGTTCAAACCCAGCCCTGGCCAACCCCCCCCCCAAAAAAAAGAAAAGGATCTCAACAAGCCCATGTGTAGTAAAAAATATTTGAAGTTTTATTTCACTTAATTAGCTCATCATCTTGGACTATTTATTGAGTGCTTGTAATGCATGCCTTCAGTAAACAGGGGGATCTCTACCCTTTTGGAAGTTATATTCTAGTTGGGGGAGGCAGATAATAAACTGACAGGCAAAAATTAAACAGGGCACGTATGACCAAGTGATAAGTGATATCTTGGAAACATTTTTGTGATGAAATATACATAGGATTTCAGAAATATTTGGCTTGGCTGTTAGTTCCTTTTATCACATATATTATAGAAATTAAGTTATACATTCACTCTCCTTGATACTCTATTAAATAGACCAATGGTTGGCAAACTTCTACAGTAAAGGGCCAGATAATAAATATTTCAGGCTCTGTGGGCCATGCAGTCTCTATTGCACTAAGGCAGCCACAGATAATACATAAACAAATAGTCATGGCTATGTCTCTATAAAGCTTTATTCATGGACACTGAGCTTCAGCTCTCTTATAATTTTCATGCGTTACTAAACATTAATATCCTTTTGATTTGTTTTCAATCATTTAGAAATGTGAAGAGCTATTCTTGGTCAGCATACACAGAGGCCAGAGGCTGGATTTGGCCTGCAAGCTTAAACGCTGTCACTCGACACTCTCTGAACTATGCCCCTTTCTCAAACTTGGCTGTGTGTACGGATGACTTGATTGATTTAGTACGTGGAAACTGAGATTCAGAATATTGTTGCAGTTTTGGAGTTGTGAGAATATAGAAATTGCTTTGAGAACACACAGAATAAAGTTCTGCAAGATACAGCACAAAGTGTTACAGACTACCTCTGGGTAGAGGAGCTACCAGGAGGGAAGACTTTTCACTATTTTCTCTTTAAACTTCTGTTTAGAATGATTTTGCCAAGATGTTATTTCTAGAATACTTTTTTAAGAATACAATATTTGGGATAGACCCAAAATGTGTCCATCCCAGGATGGTATTTTAAGGGCCTATAAAATTTGTATTTTCTAAGAATAGTAAAAGACATGAAAAAACCATGTTAAAAAGAAAAAAAAAATCCTGGGAATGCACACAGTACATATTGTACCTTACATACACACGTATACAGGCATTCCTCATTTTACTGTGCTTTGCTTTATTATGCTTTGCTAATTTGGTCTTTTTTAACAAGTTGAAGGTTTGTGGCTACCCTGTGCTACATCAAGCAAGCCAATTAGTTCCATTTTTCCAACAGCATGTGCTCATCTTTGCATCACGTTTTGGTCCTTCTCACAATATTTTCAAACCTTTTCATTATCATTCTTTCTGTTAGACTTATCTGTGATCAATAATCTTTAATGTTACTATTGAAATGTTTTGAGGTGCCATAGCTGTGTGTATAGTCACTAAATGTTGTGTTTTCTTCTAAATGCTCCACCTACCAGCCATTATCTCACTCTTCAGGGCTTCCTGAAACACAATATTGAAATTAGGACAATTAATAACCCTACAATGGCCTCTAAGAGCTTAAAAGAAAGGAATAATTGCTTGTCTGTCACTTTAAATTAAAAGCTAGAAATTATTAAGCTTAGTGAGAAAGGCATGTAGAATGCTGAGGTAGGCTGAAAATTAGGCCTTTTGCACCAAGCATTTAGCCAAGATGTAAAAAGTTCTTGAAGTATGATAAAAATGCTATTCCAGTGAACAAAAGATGTGAAAGAAGAAGAGCCTGTTGTTGCGATGGAGAAAGTGTTGATGGCCTGGGTAGGCAATCAGACCGATCATAGTACTCCCTTAAGCCAAAGCCTAGTCCAGAGCAAGACCCTAACTCTCTTCAATTCCATGAAGACTGCGAGAGGGGCGAAGAACGACAGAAGTAAAGTCGGAAGCTACCAGAGGTTGGTTCATGAAGTTTAAGGACAAAAGGCCTTTCAATAACATAAAAGTGAAAGGTGAAACAGGATTGCTGACAGAGAAGATCTAGAACTAAAAATGACTGATGAAGTTCACTACCCCAACAGTGAATTTTGGTATAGATGAAACGGCTTTCTATTGGAAGAAGATACAATCTAGGACATTCAGAGAAAGAAGACAAGGCCTGGCTTCAAAGGTTTTAAGGACAGGCTGACTCTCTCGTTAGGCCTAATGCAGCTGGTGACTTTGAAGCCAATGTTCATTTACTATTCTGAAACTCTTAAAGGTCTTAGGAATTATGCTAGGTCTAATCAGCCTGTGCTATGAAAAGGAATAACAAAGCCAGGATGACAGCACACCTTTTTCCAGCATGGCTTGCTGAATATTTTCAGCACATTGTTGAGACATACTACTTATAAAAAGAGATTTCTTTCAAAATGTTGCTGCTTATTAATAATGCACCTGGTCACCCAGAAACTCTGATGGACGTATACAGGAGATTAATGATGTTTTCATGCCTACCAACACAACATCCATTCTGTAGCTCATGGATCAAAACATTTAATGAAATTAATTTCATGAGGCTATCACTGCCATAGATAGTGGTTTCTGTAATGGATCTGGGCAAAGTAATTGAAAATCTTCTGGAAAGGAGTCACCATCCAGATCCCGTTGAGTACATTCACTATTTATGGGAGGAGGTCAACATATCAACATTAAGAAGAGGTTGGGAGAAGTTGATTCTAATCATCTTGGATGCCTTTGAGGGACTGAAGCCTTCGGTAAAGGAAGGAACTGCAGATGTGGTAGAAATAGCCTTAAGAGTGGAGCTCAAAGACGTGACTGAATCATCACACTCTCATAATCACACATTAATGGCTGAGAAATAGCTTCTTAGGAGACCCTACTCAGGATATATCAGATGATGTTGCTAGGATGTAATGAGGTAAGAATAGTAAAGGCCTGGGGGTTGATAAAGGTAGACTCAACTGCAGAGTATTATAATGAACAAGGTCCAATGACATCAGCTTCCTAAGCAGCACGATAGGGATTCTGGCACGGATTTCTGCTTCTCCTGACTTTTCCCTGTGGTTCCTGGGAATACAAGTTATGCCAAAGGGTAGAAGTTCTCCAATCTGAACACAATGTAAGTACTTTGTAAGTAAATGTGACTGAAATAGAGCTTATGCTACCTAGGCAGATGATAGGGATCTACCCAGAGTCTCACAAAATTTATTTTCTAAGGTTTATTTCATAAATATATATTTCCTTTCATCTCCCTCAGATTGAACAAAAATAGGTTGCATTTCCATTTTCAAAAGAGGAAGAATTAAGCCTCTAATTTTTATAGTTACAAGGTCTGAAATAAAAAAAAAACTCTCTAAATTATAGGCATCCTTATATTTCTTTTATTTCCTTTTTTTCTTTTTCTTTTTTTTTGGTAGAGACAGAGTCTCACTTTATCACTCTTGGTGAGTGCCGTGGCATCACACAGCTCACAGCAACCTCCAACTTCTGGGCTTAGGCGATTCTCTTCCTGAGTAGCTAGGACTACAGGCGCCCACCACAACACCCAGCTATTTTTTGTTGCAATTAGGCAGGCGCCAGGTTTGAACCTGCCACCCTTGGTATATGGGGCCAGCACCCTACCCACTGAGCCACAGGAGCCGCCAGCATCCTTAAATTTCAATGAATGATGAGATAAACCTCTTTGGATTATGTCTGTTAAAATTAAAGTATCCCTTACATGCATCTCAGTCTATAGCATTGTCTAAGCCAAACTCTGGTAAGCTTCCAGTTCTCTCTAGGGCAGTCCTACCCATAAACCTGAGCATGTAGTGAGCTGTCTGGCATGGCTCTATGTTTCCTCAGAGGCAAGCAGCAAAGATAAGAAAGGAATGTGGGACTTGGAGTCAGAAGGCCTCATGTGGAGTCTGGACTCTGCCATTTGTCAGCTGTTGGGACTCGACTGCTATGCACCAGTAGTCCCCAACCTTTTTTTGCACCAGGGTCAGCTTTCATGGAAGATAATTTCTTCACGGACTAGGATGGGAGTGGTTTCAGGACAATTCAAATGCATAATATTTATTGTGCACTTTATTTCTATTATTATTACTTTGCAATATATATTGAAATAATTATACACCTCACCATAATGTAGAATCAGTGGAAGCCCTGAGCCTGTTTTCTTGCAACTCGATGGCCCTAAGCTGTATTTGCAGCTGCTCCTAGTACTGGCATCGCTGCCTTAACTCCACCCAGATCATCAGGAATTGGATTCTCTTAAGAGCTGGGCAACCTAGATCTCTGGCATGAGCAGTTTACAGTAGGAGTCATGCTCCTGTGAGAATCTAGGCCGTGGAGCTCAGGTGGTGACGTGAGCAGTGGGAAGCAGCTGTAAACACAGATGAAGCTTTTTCTGGCTCACCCACTGCTTACCTCCTGCTGTGTGACCAGGTTCCTAACAAGCCACTGACCAACACCCATCCACAGCCCAAGGGTTGGGGACCCAGTCCTAAGAGATAAAGCAGAGTGGGTACATGTAAGGACACATGGCACAGAGATGGTAGAGCTCACAACGTGAGTGAAAGTCTTCTCATTCTTGGCCGGCTTCTCTTTCCACTAAACCTCCCTGTTGATTTCACGAAGGGGATAAACAGAGAGCCAAATGACAGACAACTAGATTTGCTGGAATGTTTCATTTTATTTCAAGTTAAAATTTTCTGTAGTTGTTTAGCTCCACCATTGAATCCAGTATAAATGAAGCAGGCACTGAAGTAAACTAGGGCACATTTAGCCCTGATGTTATATGTCAAAACACCATTTGGGTTTGTCTATTTGAATCTACATTCCAGGATTTTTCACAGCAAAGAATAAATAGATGCATTCTTGAGCACTATACTTCATGAATTTGGGAGTTTCGTTTTTGTGATTTCTTTTTTTTTTTTGGTATCTGATTATTATTCCAAACATATCTTTTGATCTTCTAAGATAAATTGCTATACTTTAAAAGAAATTGCTGTTGAAGTTGCTACTGTATTTTGACTTTGATATTTTATTCACATTTTCTTGTTTTTCCTACTATATATTATATTTCAGAGTCTTTAAGAAACAACCTGTTCGTTTGCCAAATGCTGATTACGGATTTTTAATAAAAAGGGGTGTGGTTGGGCTTATTTGTTATTGTAGATTGAGTAAAAATCCATTAGTAAATTAAACTGAAATTACTTTTTTCACAAAGGAAGAGACTTATAAATCAAGAAACCCAAGGTTACCATAGCAATCTGTGGCATCTAAAGATTAGAAACAGAGGACTATATTCTACTTTCTAAAAAACACTTCATTAAAGAAAAGATATATGATATGTCTTCAGGAAAGAATATGACAATAAAAGTAGATCATCACTTAACAAAAATGCTTCCATTTTTTTCCTCCAACTAAAAATAATGCAAAGTAATTTGAAACAATTTTTATCATAAATGTGCATAATAATTCCATATCTGATACTGTTTGATATTTATTCAATAAGAGGAATGGGGGACAATCGCGTGTTCAGCTAACTATATTTATTAAAAATATCCTAGCTACAGCAAAAATATTATGTGGAAAACCCGGCAAAAGGTGTGAAATGGTAGAAAGAAAGGCATCTTTTAAAAAGCAAGAAGAAAACCAAGGGAGAACTCTGAGGTGGACTTACTGTAGCAATTAACACAAAATTGCATGTGTGTTACTGTGTGTGCCTTTGTGCCATTTCTGTTCTTTTGGCTCATCAAAAATCCACCAAACAGACCTGCTGCAGTGGAAATCTGTTGTTTTTGCTTGCCCAGCATCCAGTTTTCCTTCTTTTGGTAATGGCATTTTAATTTTTCTTTGACAAATGACATTTTGCCCAACATGTGTAATCTGTATATAATATTCACTCAAGGAATCCCATTCTCTCCTGGCCAAAGAGTAAGCATATGACCCCAAACAGGCCAGCCAGACTATCCCCGGGGCATCTGAATCCTTTGTGAATGATACATGGGCAGGAAATATTTGCCAGAGATCTACCTCTACAGAAGCACCATGAAGAAATTGTACTTTGTTACCTGCAATTTGGATACTCAGAGCAGCCTAATTACTACATTCTCAGGGACCTGATTGATCAGGTTTTTCTTCTCTTCAGATTTAGTTATTTATTTTTAATTAGCTCAAGTTACCTAGAGTTAATTTCTATTCTTGTTAACCACACCCTAACTGATAACTCATGCCAAATGGGGCATGAGGTTGCTAGAGTATGTATTCCCAGTTTTCCCTTTTATAATTGAGTATCATATGACAAGTTCTATGGTTCCAAACATCAAAGTTTTCTAGGAACGGGTTTCTGTACTTTACACTAGTATCTTCATCTTTCCAAGGCAACTGCCAGCATCCTATTTAACTCATTAAATTTGAGATTCAGGATACATGAGAGACAGGAAAAGTATGGTGAATTTCATGAGTCACTAGTCCAGTTTAATTGATCTAGTAAAGCCTCAAAGGAGGGGGAAAAAGCTAATGTTCCATATATTACTAATATTCCAATAAATAGGACTTTGTGTGACAAAGACAATAAGGCCCTTAGCCACAGACACCACAGTATACAGAAGCTCAGGTAAGCAGAAAAACCTCACCCAATCATCTAAGTATTTTATATAAATAGGATCTATGAAATAAATAAATTTTTTATAAATAAAAAAGAGCTTAGTGCTCATAGTAGCATTTCTTCACAATAGCTAAGCCACTCAAAGCAACCCGTGTCCATTGAAGGGTAAGGAAACGGTGTTATATACATACAGTGGAATATTACTCAGCCTTGAAAAAGAAGGGAATTCAGACACATACTGCAACATGGATGAACCTTAAGGGACTTATGATAAATTAACCTGTCACAAAAAGACTAATCCTGTGAGATTCCACTTACATGAGGTACTTACAGTAGTCAGAATCATCGACTACTGTTTGTTTGCCAGGGGCTAGGGAGAGGAGTAAATGGGGAATTATTATTTAATGGTAGAATTTCAGTTTTACTAGAAGAAAAGAATTACAGAGATGGATGGTGGTTATGCTTATGTGACACTGTAAGTGTACTTAACACCATTGAACTGCACACTAAAAAATAGTTAAACAGTAAATTCTTTTTATATGTATTTTATCAAAATAGGAAGAAAAGAGGAAAAAAGATCTTAGTGGAAAAAATTAATCAGCTTTTCAAGAAGGACGTTAGGGCTACAGCTGTTTCTATGATTTGGACATACAATACTATACCCCGAGACTTGTGCTTTTTACTTGTTCTTGTTATTTATTTATTATTTCAGAATACATCCATGATAATTTCTTTCACAAGATAGAGACATAATATGAGCCCATTTTTCATATGACAAAAATGAGTGTCTTTGGAAAATAACTTACTCTAAAAACCAGAGCTAGTACGTAAATAAGCCTAGTAAGTCCTTGCTTTGAATAGTCCAAACTTTCATATATTTCATAATTTAAAATCAATTTCAAATTGTATACGCTTCATTAAATACACTAAACCTTATGTGTATGGTATATCATATAGTATATGGATTTTATTCTCTCAGTATCCAAAGATTGTTTATTTCAGCCTTAGAAAGATTGTCAACTTTCCTCAGAGCTTCAGATTATTGTTTTGAGCCTTATATGCTCCTCCAGAAATAGTAATTAAAGGTAATACTGATAATAATTAGATGTCATAGATCCCTTGTTATTGCTCAGACTGTGCCAACTCCAGTATCTGATTATTTCGTTCAATCCTCACGATGACTTTACAAACTAGACATTCATATTATCGCTCCTATCTTCTTTTTATAGATAAGAAAAAAACTTGAACTTAGGGAAGCATAAGCCCAGAGGACGTCCCGGGTTACTGAGAGGTAGAGATGGGACTCTCACACAGGAAGCTTGACTCCAGCGACTCCCCCTTCCAACGTCCCCTTCTCCGCCTTCTACTCTTGACTTTCCTTCTGTGTGGTGGGCTGCATCTTTGAGTTATCATTTCCTAAGGGTGAAAAATGATAACTCTAGAAATTACTGACAACAGTATACTTGTTCCTTTTACAACAGACAAAAGCAAGTCAAATTCAGTTCTCCATTAACAAAAGTATCATCCTTTTTTCTAATTAGTAAAGTACCTGAGGTACCCAATCTCCCAGCTCCTGGTTCTTCTGCTCGTTCTATTGTAAACCCAACTAGAACCCCCCACCCCCTGCTTTCCCTTCCTGGCAGTTGGTTACTCCCGTCTCTGTTCTCCCATAGAGTAGATGACAGTTCCAATGGAATTTTGTGGTTATAAAGCTGTCTTCTCCCTCACCGTAGAGGACAGTTCCAATGCAACGTTTGGTTGTAAAGCTGTCCTCTCATTAGACTGCAGAGCGTTCTGCACTTGCCACTCAGATCATTCCTCATGGTCTCCCTGGAGCCGAACACCTCGCCGGGCCCACGCAGCACTCCGCAGGGAGAGCCGGTGACAACCGAGTCAGGGAGGTCCTACCTGAAATCCGCCTTGACCTCTGTCTGCAAGCACATTTTTAAAAACAGCACTCCTCCCACTTGATGTCCTCCCCTTCCTGGATTTCAATTATTTACATCAGAATTACTTAATCATGTGGCAGATAATTAAGGAATACATTATTTATGTTAAATAAATTAAGCCGACATCACTTCCCCCTCCTTCCCGTGGGCCGTGGGGCCTGAGTTTCCGTCTTCTGCAGACGAGCGCTGGCGTCCTCTGCCCAGGCGGCCGTGCATGGGTTGCCGAGCGCGCCTCGGCTCGTGTGCTAGCGACCTCTGTTCTCAGTCCTGTGGCTGCCAGACCTCGGCTCCCAGTCCTGGTGCTGCGGAACCATGGCGGCCCCTTGACGTGTGTGGGCCTCAGTTTCCTCATTTGTTAACGGCTTGCACAGCTGTGGTAAGGAGGTAATGCCTTGGACCCTTTAGGAAATAAAATGCCAGCTTAATCACTCCGTGCCCCAAAATACCTATTCCATGTCTGTAGGAGGCATCTATATTTACCAGCAATAAATTAGAGTTACAAAACTGTGGAATTCTGGAGCTGGAAGCATTTTATCATAATAATCTATTCCAATTTCTATTTTTCATAAGAGAAAATAGACTCGGAGTGCATAAGTCATTTTTCCCAAGCTTACTAAACTATTAATAGTAATGATGAACATTTATTAATAATAAGTAACATTTAATGAGTCTTGGTCTGTACCAGGCATTGTGTTAAGGGCTTAACAGACTTCATTGCCTTTAATGAACACGGTATCTTGAGAAAAGTGTTACTCTTCCCTTTTGACTGTTGAGGAAGCTGAGACAGAGAGTTTGAAACATGTGCCCAGAAACACGGAGGCAGGGCGCGAGACCAGGGTCATCTTAGAACAAAAGCTCAAAGTCCTGTTTGTTATGCTAAATTACTTCCCAAGCAGAGGAGCCAGTTAAGGACAGAACCCGAGTAGGCTCTGGGCCTCTGGCCTCTGTGTCTAAGCCAGTAACTCTGCATTACACTGCCTCCTGGCCTGCCACGCCCCAGCTGCACCCCTCCCAGGTGTACAGCCCATCTCAAAAGAGTGTCTCCTTTCTGCAGAAGCGCCACATAGGTCTCTAACGACCTCTTCTTAGAGCTGTATGGCTGGGCTCTGCCCGTCTGTATCCGTGCATCTATTCAGAAATCCTCTTTGTCTGCATTTGTGCTGGTGGAATTTTTACATTGGTAAGAGCACTCTCCTTTGTCATCAAAAGGAAAGTGCTCTCTGAAATATCTGTAGCATGTTCACACCCAATGGATCTCTGTGAGCACATTGCTTAATAACGTACATTTAATCCATAGACAAGGGCTACTTCCTGTGATTTAGACGGGCATTTTCCTGTGTGGTGTATGATACTCAAGTGGTCTGTCAGCTCTCAAATGGACCTTTTTGACTTCACATGTCAAATATAACTGTTGATTTGGGCTCATTGGTGGTCATTCTGTCCAGTGTTTATGTGGAAGCATTTGAAGGCTTCACGGAATCTGTGTAGTATGACAGTATTTTAGTTCACAAGAGGGAAAAGGCTGTTCCCACCTCTGCTGCATGGACTATGCTCTATTAAATCTGCAGTGATAGCTGAACATGCTGTGTGGTGCAGAAGACAGTGTTTTCCCCCAGAGAAAAGATACTGTGTCTGATTGACAGGGCAGGTGACCACAAGGTCAAGGTTGCATAGTAATATCAGCCATCTGTTATCTTGGCAAGTATTTGACTAGAGGGCATTAATGTGTTTGTAATTTCCCAGTTGATCTGAGAATAGGGTTAAAAAGACATTGTTGCCACTGGGAGCAGCCGAGCAGGCCTGCGCTAGGAGCCCCCCTCCTGGCTACCCTGCTCAGAATGGCATGGGGTATACTCAACTTTTACTTTTGGGTCTCCCTCCCTGGTAAGTAAGTCATTGAGAGGGCAGTCTATTTTGTCATACTGCTTGTAGAGAACAGCAAAAAGCAGCTCCCATCAGTGAGATTATAATAAATAGATTTTAAGTCACTCCGAAAGGTCTTGATCATTATAAACCTTTCTAAAGTAAAGTAAAACAGCCAACTCTTCAGTTTTGTTAGAAAGCAATGAAATCCCAGTGACTATTTGGCCATTCATTTCTCATTGCCCCACTTACCTGAGAAGTCTGTGCTGAAACAGAGGATTTTGATTAAGCACTTAATATGCAGGGAGACATTTACCTGCTGTTGGGTGAGGACAGAAGTTATAGCTCCAGAGCTTTTGTGGTAAACAGTCAAGTCATTTCCTTATAGTTTCATCAAGGCAAAATCCACAACAAGTAAAACACTTCAGAGGAAGATCAACTATAAAATGTCCTCCCAGCCAAACTGAAATCACAGCAGAGCAATACTGACTAGCGGGAAACAAGATTTTAACATCATAATGAATGCATTGGTGGATGCCGCTATCTATCAATCTACTGAATTTAGGCAACTCTCCCTTTTAAACTGAAACAAGGAATAAAAGCAGATGGAGACGAAATTCTTAAGCAGACTATAAGCGAATCAAGAAAAATAACATATTTTCAGACGTGGTGTGCTTTAAAAAAGAATAAAGTAACCCAAAGAGAGAAGAGGATTTATCAAGAAGACTCACTGCTGACGTCTTAGCTTTTGGCTGGGAAATTCGACTCCCTAGAAATGTTAGTCTAGCAGAGGGCCAACATGTGTAAGTTAAACTTTAGAAGATACCGGAAAACTTAAAAATATTATGAAGATAAATCCAGATCTCTCCTTCCTCATGATTTTTATCTCTCTCCAAATCACAGATGAAGACACTCAAGTAAATGCATAGACCTTAAAACTAGCAATATCTTTCTTGCAAAAGATCTTTTGGCCTAGCTCAAAAGATAGACTCTCCAGATTTTCTCATCTCAGAGATGAAGGGATTTGGGGATTCTGGTGGGATTTGGAGTAGGGATGTCCAGCTGTTTTGACCATTGTGATAACACTGCTTTTGATTGGTAATAAGAAAATAATTCCCCCAAAGGCCTGTTTTCCTAATATTGCCTAACATGTATTCAGATCCTTAAAGATATCTCCAAATTTTGTTATTTTAATAAGAAACCCCAAACTGAACACTGCAACGTAAAGCCTCACCCTTTGTGTCATATTCTCCACATGAGAAGAAAGGGATATAGACATATTATCAACTAAAACTTTCAGTAGAGAAAAAGTACTCATTCCTGTTCTTTACCCTAACAGACTGGTGTTTACTGAACTCTAAAGAAACTTTATAGGCTTTTGTTATAGACCAAGTACAAAATAACTGAGAAAGGTTAAAGAATCAAATGATCAAATACAAGTTGCTTTGCCCTTCTGAATAAACTTGCTTACTTTCCACAGCAGATTTATTGGCAATGAATTACCTTAGTTTTCCTTCATCGGAATTGTGTTTTGGTTTTGCTCTTCATTTTTGAATGACATTTTCACTGGATATAAAATTCTGGCTTGTCAGTACTTTTCCTTCAGCACTTTAAAAAGGCTTTAAAATTCCTTCAGAGCCTCTTTGCCCACTTGCCCTGGCAAAGGAGGCCCCTTCACTCTCTGTGGTGAACAGACCCTGTTCTATAAGGCTAGATCTTGCTTTTACTCTGTAAACCTCTCTTCCTCAATAAACTTTGTTCCATGCTTGCCTTTAAAATAAATAAAGAAAGAAAAACAAACAAACAAAAACTTTCCTCTGGCCTTCATGGTGTTTTTAATTTTGGGGGTTTTTTTTGTTTTTTTTTTGACACTGAGTCTCACCATGTCTCTCTCAATAGAGTGCTGTGACATCACAGCTTACAGCAACCTCAAACTCTTGAGCTTAAGTGATTCTCTTCCTTCAGCTTCCCAAGTAGCTGGGACTACAGGTACCCGCCACAACGCTTGGCTGTTTTTAAGAGATGAGGTCTCGCTCTGGCACAGGCTGGTCTCCAACCTGGGACCTCAGGCAATCCACCCGCCTCGGCCTCCCAGAATGCTGGGATTACAGGTGTGAGCTACCTTACCTGGCCTGCTCTATGGTTTTTAAAAAGAAATCTACAGTCATTCAAATTATTGTCTATTAATATATAATATATTGTTTGGGGGGATTTTTTTTCTTTGTCTTTGGCTTTCAGTGGTTTAATTATAATATTTCTGAGCATGGATGTTTTTGAGTTTACCATTTGCAATTTGCTATCCTTTTTGAATCTGTAAGTTTAAGTCTTTCACCAAACTTGAAGTTTTCACCCATTATTACTTCAAAAAAATTTTTTTCCAGACTCTTTAATTTCTTTCTGTAAGTTGATAATAGGCATTCAATTATTTTCCCATAGATTCTGGTTTTCTTTTGCCCCAAAATGTTTTGCTCTTTGTTTTTCTAAGAATGGCTAATTTCTATTGCTCTATCTCCAGGTTTAGTTCCTATTTCCACAGTCATCTTCATTTTGTTATTGAAACCATCTTGTGAGATTTGTAATTTTGTTTATTGTATTTTTTTCAGTTTATCATTCCAATCAATTGTTATTAAATCATAATTATGTACATTGGTGCAATCATAGGGCATAATGTGCTTCATATACAATCAGAAATATTTTGATCGTACTGTTAGAGATAGCCTTCATGGCATTTTCTTGATCACTATATAAAGACATTAATACTCTACATTTAATAAGTTTCACCAGTACCCTACTAAGGTGCACTGTAGGTGTCATCCCACTAATTGCCCTCCCTCCACCCATTATGTTATTTTAAATGGCTATATTTCATGTAGTTTGTAATGCTTTCAATAAAATTTAATATAGGATAGAGTCACAGAGACATGTTTTTACACAGATATGAGGATTTCAGTGTATAAAAACTATTAGTTTTGGAGTTGTGATGAGATTAGGAATCAACGATACTAAGTAGTTCAGGTGGGTGCCTTAGTAAAATTTTAAAGAGATGGAAAGATGTGTTCTTGGTCCTTTTCTTCCCCTCCATGGTAGATCTCCAGAAGCCACAGGGTAGTCATCCTGGTGAGTTCAGCAGCAGGGGCTTGATTAGTTTGGTGGCAGTTGAGAGGCCGGGGTTGAACATGATGAAGATGAGTGGATTTTCTTGAGTTCTGAAAATACTAAATTCAGGTATTAAGAAAGTTTGTACAAGTTAAGTGAGGATACTTTAAATAGATTATATTTTTTTTTTTCCAGCCAAACCAAACAGGAAGCTTACTTTTCTGTACCTAGCCAATGATGTCATTCAAAACAGCAAAAGGAAGGGGCCGGAGTTTACAAAAGATTTTGCACCAGTTATAGTGGAGGCTTTTAAACATGTTTCAAGGTATGATAATTGTTTTTGGTATTAGGTAATCTGTTTTAATTCTACCATATGTCCTTTTGTTAAAATTTGCTTTAAGTTACTATATTTAAAAAAACACAATATATATTTCTTTGACAATTTAATTTGAAAAACCTCTAAAAGACATTTGTAAATGTGTTAAGTGTTTTCTCTGAAGCAAAAAGTGTTTCTGAATTATTGTTAAGGTGGACATTTGAAGTACTTGCATTACAGCTTTCCTTAAAGATACTGAAAACAATTGCTATCCTGGAATGAACTTCATTAAGAATTAATTGAAGGTATTGCACTAATTATTTATGCACTTATAAAACTATATATTTTGTAACTAGTATTTTTTTATGTACTAAGAACCCTTTCCCCTCAAGTTGTTTGTAACGAATTTTAGAGTTTTCTAATGTCTGGGCATATGTCATAATATTTTTAAATGCTTTGGAAATAAAAAATATTTATAATTAAGGTATCATGTTTGAAAACTTTTGCTACAGAAAATTCTAAGAGTGGAAATCTGTAGTTTGGTTTATGTCCTTTTAACTGCTGATTTTCAAACATCACATGCAGACATTTGATAGATTTACTGGGTACACATTATTGGGTTAGACTATTAAGTTCATCTAAATTATAGAATTGAATGGTGAATGATGATGATCTGTGTTGAATGATGTAAGGATGGAATCTACTTGCCACATGCCCTGCACTTGTAGTTCCGTTAATGGTAGACATGGTTCAGGGGTCCTCAAACTACGGCCCGTGGGCTACATGTGGTGGTGTGAATTGTATTTGTTCCCATTTTGTTTTTTACTTCAAAATAAGATATGTGCAGTGTGCATAGGAATTTGTTCATAGTTTTTTTTTTTTAAACTATAGTCCAGTCCTCCAACAGTCTGAGGGACAGTGAATTGGCCCCCTGTTTAAAAAGTTTGAGAATGCCTGACATAGTTTAAAAAAATTGGAGAGTGAGTTGCTTTCTTAAATTAGTGTTATTTACTTTTCAATTTAGGTACTGTATTCTGTTGTATTCTACCATCTTTTCAGATGTTGGTGGTTCTTAATGTTAAGCCGTAGGCCCTTGTTGGGAAGCCATACTGTTGGGTTTTTTTTGGAGACAGAGTCTCACTATGTTGCCCTCGGTAGAGTGCTGTGGCATCACAGCTCATAGCAACCTCGAACTCTTGGAGTTAAGCAATTCTCTTGCCTCAGCTTCACAAGTAGCTGAAACTATAGGCGCCCGCCACAACGCCCGGCTATCTTATTTATTTTATTTATTTTTGGTTGTAGTTGTCATTGTTTGGCAGGCTAGGGCTGGGTTCGAACCCGCCAGCTCCAGTGTATGTGGCTGGCACCCTAGCCATTCAGCTGGAAAGCCATATTCTTTTGTGGGTTTTTCTTTGTTTGAGACAGTCTCAACTCTTTTGTCCTAAGCTAGAGTGCTATTAGGTCAGCCTTGCTCACAGCAACCTGAAACTCCTAGGTACGAGCAATCCTTTTGCCTCATCCTTCTGAGTAGCTGGGACTAATAGGCACCTGTCATATTGCCCTGCTAAGTTTTCTGTTTTTAGTGGAGGCGGAGTCTCACTCTTCCTTGGGCTAGTCTCGAACGCCCAAGCTTCATGCAATCCTGCCTCAACCTCTCAGTGCTAGAATTTACAGGCATAAGCTGCTGTGTCCTGTCTGACATCGTATTCTTTTCTTCCTCTCTCAGTGATTTTGTGCACTACATGTATTTAGTTATTGTCCACACCCTAGTGACTTTACAATCTTGCATTCCAAACCAGAATTTTTTCTGGGAGCATATTTGTATGCACAATTACCTATAGACATTTCTGTTTGTATGTATCCCAAACATCTCAGACTCACTGTTGTTGTTGAACTCATTGTGTCCTTATTTCTTGCCAAATTTACTCAATGAATGGCAACGCTATCTAACCAAATAGTCATGCAAGAAATTAGGTATAAAAAAAAAAGAAATTAGGTATCATCTTTACCTTTTCTTTCTCCTTACTCCCCCAATGTTCTGTGTAGTACACATTCACTTACTTGCTTAGATTTCTTTGTCTACTAATTATCATAATGCTTTTTCTATGTAATTGTAATAGCCTCTAGTATTGTGTAGTCCCCTCCTTTTTTTTTTGAGACAGAGCCTCAAGCTGTCACCCTGGAGAGAGTGCTGTGGCATCACAGCTCACAGCAACCCCCAATTCCTGGGCTCAAGCGAGTCTCTTGCTTCCACCTCCCAAGTAGCTGGGACCACAGGCGCCCGCCACAACGCCCAGCCATTTTTTGGTTGCATCTGTCATTGTTGTTTGGTGGCCCGGGCTGGATTCAAACCCGCCAGCTCAGGTGTATGTGGCTGGCGCCTTAGCCCGCTGAGCCACTGGCACTGAGCCTGTTTAGTCCCTTTAGAAAACTAAGGCAAAGGTGTCTAACCTTTGGCCTGCAGGCCCCATATAGGTTATTTGAGGACTATTTTGCTTATCTGTAATGTGTCAGATATTGTGAAAAGTATGCATGGACTTTTTCTTTTTTTTTTTTCTCCTTTTTTTTTTGGCTAATCACCTTTCTTTAGTGTTTGTGCATTTAATGTATGGCCTTAGGCAACTCTTTTTTGAATGTCCCGCAGAAAAGAAAAAAGGCCGGAGTTGCAGAGCTAATCATAGTACTTTCTTGCCTTTGAGCAGTTCTCATTTGTCTTAGAGAACAAGTCTATAAAGTCAATGTTCCTTCATGGCACTGTCTTTCTCTCCAGACTCCATTCATACCACCCACAGTCTGTAGTCTACAGTTCAAGCTCACTGAAACTTTTAGTTCTTTCTGCTTCTCCCTAGAATTCAATAAAATACTTACTGACTGCTTACTATGTTTGAGGTCTTAATTAGTGGTGCACAAGATACAGTTCTGTTCTATTGGAGCTTATATTTCAGTGGATGACAAAGGTTATAACTGAGCAGATAAGTTATTGTATACTATAATGTTAGATAACAAGTGGTATGAAGAAACAAATCAGGGAGTGAATCCTGGAGGGTATGAGGGTGTTCAGTTATACAGTAAGATAAGTAACAGTTGTTTGGGGGAGGTGGCATTATGTACAGAGACTAAAGAAAGGGGGGAGATGAGCCATTGGCTATCTAGCAGGAAAGGATTCTAGGCAGAGAGAATAGTTGACAGAACAGTGAGATAGCTATGTGTTGGGCATGTTTGAGGATCAGCAAGGAGATTTGTATGGGACTTGAGATGTTGCCAAGAGGCAGAGCATGTGAGCTTTGTGGCTCAGGGTAGGAAGTTTGGTTTAATTTTTGGTATGATTAGTAGCTCTTGAAGGATTGAGAGCACTGTGGTCTGATTTGTATTCATACGTTGCTTTGTAGACAATAGAGTAAAAGAGTAGAAGTAGGGAAATCAGTGAGAAAACTGTTAACAAAAATCTAGCCAAGAGACGGTAGTGGCTCAGTCTACAATGGTATTTTTGAGAGATAGGAAACGGTTAGGAGCAGTCTGTTTTTCATTTCCCTCTATATCTAATTTTCAGCTCTCAGATTAAATAACTGTTTCCTTAGACACTCTTCCTGTTCTCTCTTTTTTTTTTTTTTTTTTTTTTTGAGACAGAGCCTCAAGCTGTCACCCTGGATAGAGTGCTGTGGCATCACGGCTCACAGCAACCTCCAATTCCTGGGCTCAAGCGAGTCTCTTGCCTCCGCCTCCCAAGTAGCTGGGACTACAGGTGCCCACCACAATGCCCGGCCATTTTTTGGTTGCAGCCGTCATTGTTGCTTGGCGGGCCAGGGCTGGACTAGAACCTGCCAGCTCAGGTGTACGTGGCTGGCGCCTTAGCCCGCGGAGCCAGAGGCACCGAGCCTATTCATTTATTTTTAGACAGAGTCTCATTATGTCACCCTCCACACAGTACTGTGGAGTCACAGCTCACAGCAATCTCAAACTCTGGGGCTTAAGTGATACACTTGCCTCAGTCTCCCAGGAGGCTAAGACTACAGGCACCCGCCACAACGCCTAGCTATCTTAAGGGTTGTAGTTGTCATTGTTGTTTGGCAGGCCCAGGCTGGATTGGAATCCGCCAGCTCTGGGGTATGTAGCTGGTGCCTTAGCCACTTGAGCTACAGGCGCCAAGCCAGTACAAATATTCTTATAGCAGCTTTATCTAAGATCTTAAGTATCCTCTAGACCTTCAGGTGAGGAACATCTTATATTCTAAGGGCAGCAAGAAGAACCAATAGCAGAAAGGATAAACCGCACACAGTGCTACGGTGATATCTGGAAGAACTTGTTCCAGAACAACTACTACATCTGAGCTCTGATAACAGGATTGTAAACTCCAGGACTGTGTTAATTTGGGTGAAAGAGTTCCAAACAAAACTTCTGAACATTGAACATTTCCTCAATATTGAAGTTGCTATTTCCTTTCAGTACGGTACTTTTCTCCAAATAAGAATGGTAATTGCGTGGGCTATTACTACAACAAAGAGTAAAACTTTACTTTTAAACACAGAGAATATGAGATGTCTTCTTAGTAGTGTCCTGAACAACAGAATACAATTTAAATGTCTATCGTGAAAACCGTATTCGTTCTTGAAGACACTACGTTCACTGTGAGACAACAACTTTACAATTTTATGGTTAATTTTTCAAGGGCTCTAACTCTATCATAGGCTACATATAATATACAATACCAAACATTCCAAAAGGAACTAAGTTATTCTTAAAAGATAACTAAATGTTCAGATCCCAAAACTGGCTTGCCAATTTTGAATAAAATACAAACTTCTTTTGATAAGTCAAAGAAAACACATGTAAGAAAAAAGCCTAAGTCGTTGACTACAACCTAAAACTGAGTGTCAGTATTGTTTTCACTTCCTTAGGTTTGCAGTCATCACAAAGTACATTCTGTTTTAGTCAAGCAGATTTGTTTATATTTTCAACCATAGTGTTTGGAAGGTATCAATAAATTTCTGAGACTTCTGAACTAGGTTGGAATGCAACAGCTGTCGATGTGGAGATAAGGCCCCCTTGAAATAGAATATTTCTTAGGAAAGTCTAACTTTTAAATCCCTGCCTACTGAAGGAAAAATGTGATGACTTGAGAAGAACACAAAGAAGAGGTTACTGTGGTTTCAAACGCAGCACAGGCAGCCTGGATTGGCTTACAGACATCAGCTAACTCCAGTCCCTTTCACCTTTTCAATGTCATTTCCTCTAATCTATGTGTATTACGTAAAAATCAACTGTAGATTTCAGTTTACTAGACACTGAGGGTATCTTCTAAGCCCTGAAAACATTAAGTAGGAAGTCAATAGTAAGGGATTTATGTGCTAAAAACTACATTATTTTTAATATGGTACTATGGCCATATTAAATAGAATACTAACAATTACAACACTATTGAGTCCATAATTCATACTTAAGCTTTTAAATAGAAAAGTATTTTAACAGTGTTTTTAGGTAATAATCACTAGCTAAAACTCAAGTTACCTCACATTCCATCCGCAGTAATGCACCAAGTAAAGGACCTCTCCACCTTCGACATCAGAATCTTTAATACTAGCTTCATACATTTTTTGATTTTTCCCTCGTCCATACCGCACTTGGACTTTCATGCCTGGTGGATAGCATTCAAACTCCTCTTCCTCACTGTTGTCATCTTCGTCTTCATCCTCATCTTCCTCCTCCTCCTCTTCTCCTTCTTCATCATCTTCATCTTCCTCTTTATTCGTTTCATCTCTTGAAAGGTTTAAAAAATTGCAGAGTTAATAAAAGATACTTCATAAGCTTTTCAGTTCCAAACCACACAAACTGATAAAAATCGTGGCTGTGATTGTTCCAGGAACAGCAGATTCCATGTGTATGAAATTCTCTGAGTTTCAATTTAATATTTAGAAACTAAAACTGTTTAAGATGTTTAAATGTATAGAAAAATATATTTAGAAGAAAATGAAAATTAAAAATAAGTTCATTATAAGAAAATTTCCAACAGTCAGAAGAATAGAAGTTGTACTAAATAGCAAGAAACTAGTAGGGCCAACTGTAACAATTTTTTTTGAGACAGAGTCTCACTATGTCACCCTCAGTACTGTGCCGTGACGTCACAGCTCACAGCAACCTCAAACTCTTAGGCTTAAGGGATCCTCTTGCCTCAGCCTCCAGAGCAGCAGGGGCCACAGGCTCCCACCACAACACCCGGCTATTTTTTGTTGCCGTTGTCATTGTTGTTTAGCTGGCCTGGGCTGGGTTCGAACCTGCCAGCCTCGGTGTATGTGGCTGGCGCCGTAACCACAGGCTGTACTGCAGCACTGAGCCCAATTGAAACAATTTTATTATAAAAGTGTTTTACATCTCAGTTGACAAAAGAAAAAAAACTTCATTATATTTTATTTCCATTTTCTGACTAAAAGTTATTTTTCATTCAAATAGTTCCAGCCTCGAGATGTTCAAAACAAAAGTTTTTAATAGCAGAAGGCTAGTGTTAGTAACTTTAAAACATGCTCCAACCAAGTTTTCTAATGTTACTAACTAAAACACTATTTTAACTTTTACAGAAACATTCTATTATTGTCACATCAACATTACATCATTTGTTCTTCATGCTTTTCATAGTTCGCCACAACTTCAGCTCTCTTCC
Organism: Arctocebus calabarensis; assembly: GCA_963573935.1. Lineage (NCBI taxonomy): Eukaryota > Metazoa > Chordata > Mammalia > Primates > Lorisidae > Arctocebus > Arctocebus calabarensis. Next base: position 98,242 of record CAUYON010149950.1, read on the forward strand.
ACACATTTGCTGAAAACTTTCTTTGATAATCCTCTCAACTTTGTTCCAAAGTTCCAAAGAATGTGGGAGGTCATTTACAAATACATGAAACTAAAAGCCAAACTATTTTAGAAAGAGCATTACAACTATTTTGATCTTAATACCATTTACTTTCTAAAACTGAGCATTCATATTATTTTTATACTGACCATGACTCTGTATTAAACAAGATGGAAAAAATCTTCAATTATAAATCTCTCCAAGCACTGTATTTAAAAAAAAAAAAAAACTTCAATATAAATCTAAGACCATCCTAAGTCAGTTTTATTTGCTTTGCTGTTATGTCTGTACTTTATACAACAGATGTCTCTCAAAAACACATCAATTCACAGCTAACAAACAAACAAACACTGTAAAACACAACCCACAAGACAACTCAGTAATTAAGTTTTAAAAGTTAATGGCTATAATAATTACATAAAAAGACTTCTTCCACTGAAGATTTCAGTTTTACATTCTCAAATGCAACCTTCTTAAGAGAAAATATACTTTATCATTCCTAATTATACTAAAATAAACTTTATCATTCCTAATTTTATAGACAACAAAAATAATGCTTTTGTATTCTCCATTTTCATTCTGTATACGGGGCAGGTGGGTTGGGGATAAGACTAACAGACTTGTGGAATTAAACCTGAATTCATGAAAGTATCAAGTTTGTCTGAAATATATTACAAAGTGTACGAAGAATCTCACAAATTATTCTGAAAGACATGCTTCCAGTCAAATGAATAGGTATTTAAAAACTAAAACCTAAAGGGAATTGGATGCAATCTGAGATTTAAAAAATATTAATTCTGCTTTTGGAAATACATTTTAATGAAGAAATAATCTTAGTAAGGCTAAAATATCTAAGAAATTAATAGAAATGGTATTATGGATGATAAATGATTATAAACAATTTTAAATAACTGCTGTTTTATACAGTAAATTAAAATACTTAAAAAAATTTTTGAGAAAGATAACTACTCGCTTAAGTCATAAGATTGTATCTTTGCATATAGGGGGAAAAGAAGTATATTCTGGTAGCTGTAATAAAAGAAGTGATTTTAGTGCACTTCAGAATCACCATATTAAGGAATAAAAAGTCTAAATTTTAAAAAAAGAAAAATATACTTTCAACTTTAGCTTACATAAATATAACACATTGAGTACAACGGGTAAAGTCCCAAAAGAAGCACATTTGCTCTTTTTAAGTAGTAGCCAGGACAAATTTTTATTTCCTCTAGAATAAAAACCTAATGAAACAAAGCAATCAAAACTTTAAAGTAAAAAAGTTTACACTAAATGTCTACCTCAGATACAAACCAAATGAAATTCACTGAAATAATACACTGAAGTACAAAGAAGCAAGTAACATAATTTCTAGCAATCAGCCAGAAAAAACTATTCTACTCTAAGAATTCAGAAGGTAATGTACTAAACCAGATGGAACATAGAATTCCAAGAAAGAGAACTCCTGAAAAGTATAAAATACAAGCAACATATACAGAAATAAGCTGATGAATATATTTTATCATATATACAACACGTACTTTAGTTATCTTTTAGAGAACAATGTTTTGGGAAACCAATTACATCAGCAAGAATTTTTTCATCGGAATTCACAAAGAAATAACAAATTTTCCCCCTCTGACGTTATACTCCTTACAAGGAAACAATTTTTTTTAAAGCTACATTAAGTACCTGCTATGGACCAGCAACTGACCAGGCCCTTCACATACATCAACTTCTTTAATCTACCGCACCTGGACTATGGAGGAAGGTCACTGAAAATTCTTCGTGGCAGTCAATTATTTAGAGAAAGTTTATAAGCTAGAAAAATACCTATATATTAATTCTTTATACTTTCTATTGCACTTATTCAACAAAACTCAGCCAATTACAGTAGCCCCCCTTATCTTTAGGGAATACATTCCAAGACCCCCAGTAACTGCATAAAATCATAGATAGTACCAAACCTTATATTTTTTCTTACATATGCATAAAGATGAAGCTTTATTTATAAATTAGGGACAGTAAGAGATTAACTACAAGAAGAATAAGACAGACTAATAATAATAAAAGTTATATGAATGTAGTCTTTCTCACAAAATATTATTTTATTTTACTCACCTATTTTTGGACCGCGACTGACCGCGGGTAACTGAAACCAAGGAAAGCAAAACTGCGGAAAAAGGGGACTACTGTACACCAAGTCCCAACATACGATGCTTTTAAACCACATCTACCATATTAGGGCAGTCACATCAAGAAAAGTTTAGTTTGCAGTATGCATATATTTAATAAGTATCATGCATAAAAATCCATTTAATTGAAGAGCTAAAGAGATTAATAAAAACCTACAAAATGCAATTCACTCTATAAATAAGCAAAAGGACCAACTTGAAAATTTAAGAGGAGTAACAAAGAAAACAGAAATTTATCACAGTGCTTTGCAAACAGGAGATGTTCCAGAAACAGATTTAAAAATCATATTTTCAGGCAAAATGCTGATCCGTAACTAAGTTTCTTACTGAAATAATCTCCATTAACAGTAAGGAATACTTCAAAATACAACTGCTATACAGAAACAAAGTATAACTGACAAATACTTTTACTATATTATCTAAACACAGTGTTTTTTTTTTCCACACTTATCTGCGTGATGCCACCAAAACTTCAGAACTCTAAATGGTAAAAAGTTAGATCTTTGCTAAGTTTCTCAATAGTTACAACAGTCTCCAAGTAAGCATTAAGATACACTTCAAATATATATTTGTATACATAGAAATACAACAAAGTATAATAAATCAACACCTGTTACCATACTCATCTAAGCCCAGGGTTTCTTCCCTCTTCTATATACACGCTATGGACGAATTTCAGATAAACACTAAAATGATTAAGAACAAAACTGTTGTACTTATTTAAATGAACCATTAACCTGGAGAGGTTTATATTTTTAAAGCAGAGAAATAAGATCAAATGCCAAAGATTAATTATAAAATCCAGGGGTCCACTAGCAGTGTAAAAATGACATTGTCAAATAATCCATCATTCGAAAACGACTACAACTAGTAAATGCTACTATTCCATTAAACAGAACAATTTTGGCCTTTTTAAAATTTTCTATTAGTATTTTTCCATTCTTACTTTGTTTAAAAAGTAAATACAACTTTCAGAATTGCTAGCCAACATACCATTTACAACACTCTAGAAGGACATCTTCCCAAGTTTATGTTATCATGGTCACTGAGCAGATCTTAATGCAATAAAAAGTACTTTCCTCAAACTAAAAATTTTATAATTTTCCATGATGAGAGCAAGAATAACAGATCAAAAAGATGATCTTCTTCTACAAATTTACATTAGTAGGGTCTCTGAAGGAGGAAAATGCAATTTACTTAGTAAGTGCCAATCACTATATTTTTTGGTATTCTATTCATCAAATTTAGACTCATACACATACAAAAAGGAAATTATAAGAATTCAACTAGCCAAAAAAGCATTGTAACCAAAAACAAATTTCTTACCCAGATTTTGCTTTTTCTTCTTCAGCTTCTACCTTTACGCTGATGGATTCATCTACCCTAGTTGTGTTATCAACTTCATCTTCCAGATTTTCATTTTCTTCTGGTTTTTTAATGTTAACTTCTTTTTCCTGATCAGAATGTGTAGGTATAGATTCTAATAAATTCTTTTTACTTCCCTAGAAAAAGATCAGAGGAACTAAACCAACAAAAGTAAAATTTTTTCAACTTAAATTGATGATCTTACTATTAGCAATAGGAGGTACCAACCAACATTAATAAAGTTACCAATTACTTGTAAAAAACCTCCAGCCATTTTTTCAGACACGACACAAAAATAGTTAACAGCTTTTTTTTTTTTTTTTTTGAGACAGAGCCTCAAGCATCACCCAGCAACCTCCAAGTCCTGGGCTCAAGCGAGTCTCCTGTCTCCGCCTCCCAAGTAGCTGGGACTACAGGTGCCCGCCACAACGCCCGGCCATTTTTTGGTTGCAGGCGTCATTGTTTTTTTGGCAGGTCTGGGCTGGATTTGAACCTGCCAGCTCAGGTGTACAGGGCTGGCGCCTTAGCCCGTTGAGCCACAGGTGCCGAGCCTAGTTAACAGCTATTTTGAATAGTCATTATAATCAAAATTATACCAAGTAGCACTTACACAAAAAACATATAAATAATCGAGTATAACAGTATACAATATATTAACTTGGGTATAGAGGATGTAGAAAATATACCAAAGAAGGTATTAACAATTAACAATATTTGATTTACCAGAGTGGGTTTAATATTCTCCTTTCTTTCATTTTCATCCTCAGTAGGCTTTTCTTCTTTTGACATACTCCTCTCCTCTTCAGTCTTTATTTCTTTGATCTCTGTTTCATTTTCTTCCTTAACTTTTATTTCTTTTACATTCTCACACTCTTTGCATGGCTTGTTAGCGATCTTTTCTGGCAATGCCATCTGAAATTCAATATTGGCTGACCTACAGTACTCCTCAAAACCATATAAATATCTAGAAACATGGAGAGAAATTACATTTGATGAAAACATTTAAAAACATAACTAGGGAATTTTTATTTAATGTGTATTCATTTCTTTTATTTAAACTCTCAAATACTGAGCCATATTAACATTCTAATTTATTCTAATTCTTTCCAATTGTTTTAACCCAAACAAAAAATTTTCACTAAAATAAAGAATGTGCTCAGGATAAAAATATAATCATAATCTTTTTTTTAAAGTCTCACTATGATTATTTTTATGATTATATAATAATATAATCATAATCTTTTTTTTTTTTTCCTTTTTTTAGTCTCACTCTGTCTCCCTCACTAGAGTGCTGTGCTGTCACAGCTTACAACAACCTCAAACTCTTGGGCTTAAGTGACTTTCTTGCCTCAGCCTCCCAAGTACCTGGGACTCTAGGTACCTGCCACAACACCTGGCTATTTTGTTGTTGTTGTTGTCATTGTTGTGTAGCAGGCCTGGGCTGGGTTCAAACCCACAAGCCCTGGTGCACATGGCCAGCGCCTGAACCACTGAGCAACAGGTGCCGAGCCAAAAAAAATAATCATAATCTTAAATGTAATAATATTAACAACAGGAGTGATTAGTATATTAGTTACAGCTATTCATTGCACATTTGTTATATGTGAGGCATTGGTTCACTTAACAGTTCTCATTGAATCATCAGAGTAATCATCTGAAGCAGGTAGTATTATCTTACTTTTGAAATGAAGGAACTAGGGTTTAGGAGAACACTTAAATGTTCCAAAAGCACAAACAACTAGGAAGAACCAAAACTCAAAACTTGGATTTACCTGATGTTAGAACACGAGCCTCTTAGGCTCTATGTAAAGCTTGGCCTCAAATACTTTCTTCACAGAATTTCTCACAGATCTGGCATTCATAGAATACACTTTAGAAAATGCTATCGTAGAGTGATTAGTAAAGCTTTCTGATTTCTTCTTTAAAGATATAAACAGACTCAGTTATATAGTAAATTCCATCCTACTTTCTAGGTAAAATATTGAGATAGCCTTATTGGTACACTAACTTACTTTTTATAAGCACATTTAACATTGTATCCTGCAGCTGAATTTAAGACAGGGATTCCAAGATCTTGATAGACTTGTTTCCAGACAGCTCCACTTTCAATCTAATGGACAAAGTAAAATGAAAATTCCAAAATTAGAAAGTAGGAAATGCAATAACATTTTGATATATACAGCATATGTAGTATATATTTTTTATATTTACACAAAGGAATAAAAATTATCATACTCAACAAGTTCTAAACATGGTTTACAAATAAAAGGTGTTAGTACTCTAACAAATCTCACAAAATTACAAATGCTAAAATATTAGATCATTTGACTTCTAAATAAGCCCAGTAATAGTAAATGAAAACTTCCCAGCTCCTAAATCAAAATTTATAAAAAGGACATAGACAAAAATTTTTAAAGGACTTATTATTTCCCATAAAATTTATAAGCTAATACTGCAGTTAAACCAAAATTATCAAAGAACCTTTTTTATTCTACAGAATACTCTCAATTGGATGAGTGTTATATGTCTAAATAATTTCTTCAGATTTAGTTCAACAAATGTTTTTTCTCTATATTAGATACTTTGAAAGGGATTAAGAATATAGACTATTGGCTCGGCGCCTGTGGCTCAATGGGCTAAGGCGCCAGCCATGTACACCTGAGCTGGCGGGTTTGAATCCAGCCTGGGCCCGCCAAACAACAATGATGGCTGCAACCAAAAATGGCCAGGCATTGCGGTGGGCACCTGTGGTCCCAGCGACTTGGGAGGCAGAGGCAAGAGACTCGCTTGAGCCCAGGAATTGGAGGTTGCTGTGAGCTGTAATGCTACAGCACTCTATCTAGGGTAACAGCTTGAGGCTCTGTCTCAAAAAAAAAAAAAAAGAATATAGACTATAATATTAAGACAGACCCATGCTCTCAAAGAGCACAAAGTCTAGTGAAAAAGACACAGAAGGTAAGGATTTTCATCCATGTAATAGCTGCACTAGGACTAAGCTATACATAGGTTTATGAAAATTTGACCAACTTAATAGCAAATAAGGAAGCCCATTGAAAAAAACTTGTAATTCAAAAAAATAAGTTAAATTTTAGTCCCAGCGTGGTGGTCCATACCTATAATCCTAGCACTCTGGGAGGCCAAGGCAGGTGGATTGCCTGAGCTCAGGGGTTCAAGACCAGCCTGAGCAACAGCGAGACCTGGTCTCTAAAAAAAAAAAGGTAGTCGGGCGTCGTGGTGGGTACCTGGTAGTCTCAGCTACTTGGGAGGCTGAGGCAAGAGAACTGCTTGAGCCCAAGACTTTGAGGTTGCTGTGAGCTATGATGCCACAGCACTCTACCGAAGGCGACAAAGTAAGACTCTGTCTCTCCCCTACAAAAATTTTTTTTTTTTAATTTTAGATGGCCCTTGTGGTTCATGCCTATAATCTAGGCTACTCAGGAAGCTGAGGCAGGAGTTTCATTGGAGACCAGGAGTTCAGTATCAGACCAGGCAACACAGCAAGACTCCCATCTCTTCTTTTAAGAAGAGAAAATATTGGGGGCCGGTAATCATAGCACTCCGGAAGGCTGAAAGTAGATCATCTAAGCTCAGGAGTTCGAGATCAGCCCGAGTAAGAGAGTTATCCTGTCTCTCCTAAAAACAGAAAAACTAGCTAAGCATTGTAGTGGGCGCCTGTAGTCCCAGCTACTTGGGAAGCTGAGGCAAGAGGATTGGTTGAGCCCAAGAGTTTGAGGCTGCTGTGAGCTATAATGCTACAGCACTCTGTGGAGGATGACAAAGTGAGAATTGATCTCAAAAATAAAGAAAGAAAAAATTGTTTCTAAGGAGGCTACCTCTAATTTCCAAGCTGTACTTTCCATTTTCTTTTCGTTATAGTCTTAGATTATTAATAAACTTTTAGAGATAAAATAATCAATAAACTTTTAGCAGATACCTGAGAAAACATGTAGGAAAATGATGTCTCACTTATGACTGCAATACTTACATTATCAAATCCTCCAAGTTTGTGTACGAGCCGGAACAACTTAAAGAGATTCAAATTTCGATATCCAAGTACAGGTCGTTTATTAATAGGTGTACCTGTTAGAGAAAATATAAAATATATATTAGAGACATACTATAGTTTTCATTTAAAATTTCAAAAAATTCAAGTAATGCCACTTTATATACATAGTGCAATCTATAGGGGGAAAAAAATCTCTTATTAATGATATCTGCCACTAAGCCCACGTTACCTTTTAAAATTTTTTCATATACTAATTTTTGAAAACTTATGATGATTTCATTACACTTCCTTCCCTCTGGCAAGGAAGAGAATAAATACCAAATAAAACAAAATTCCAACAAAACCAAAGATTTTAAAAATTAGAGAAATAAGGTTGGGTAGAACTAAAGAAAACACCAAGAAGGCCAGAATAGTGGCTCACACCTCTAATCTCAGCATTTTAGGAGGATCACTGGAGGCAAAGACTTTGAGACTAGCCTGGGCAATGTAGCTATTTTTTCTCTATAAAAATTTAAAACATTAGCTGGGCATGGCGGTGTGTGCCTGTAGTCCCAGCTACTCGGCGCTGAGGTGGAAGGATCCATTGAGCCCAAGAGTTCAAGGTTACAGTAAGCTATTATTGCAGCACTGCCTTCCATCGTGGGCGATAAAGGGAAACTTTGTCTCTTTTAAGAAATAAAATGGTAACTGAATTTTGAGGTAATCGAAAGGCAAGTGTTACATACTAAGACTTATTTTTATAGCATTTTCTTTGTGTTTTACTAATTTACTACCACCCTAAATACTGATTCTAGAGTAAAGCTACAGTTTTGTTTCAGTCCAATACAGGAAAATACAGGGCAAGGACATTAAATCAAACTAATTATTAGAAAGTGGCAGAGGAGGTAACAGAGTGGCCACAATCTCGGGCCCTTTCTAATAAAATATATGACTGGCTTAATCCTATTCATTTTCTTTGCTTTTTCACTTTATCTTATACAAAAGCCTATGGAACAGCAACTTACTAGGCTACTCATACAAAGAAATATTACAGGAATCAAAGACATTTTGTATCAAAGAATTGAACAAAGCCTATGCTGTGGTGGCCATTATCATTTTTAAAAACAAAAGAAGATAAGCAGAGCCAGCTTCTCCTCATCAGCATTACAAACATTTTAAAAACATTAATTCCTAGACTATTGTGGCTTATCATTCATTTTATTCTTCCCTTTAAGCTAGAAGGTTTTCTGCCTCTCCCCATTTCCTTTCTAGTATCTTCTCAGGAAAGGAGAAAATAGACTCTGACCCAGAAGGTGAGCAGGAGAGTGACCAGGCCACACTCAGTGAAGGGCTCAGTGACCACCGTCAATTATTCCTCTCCTCCCAATCCTTGCAGTAAGCTGAGCCAAGGCTCACCTGGGACGCTCATGTTCTTTCTCTGTTTCTGGCTCTGTATCAATAGTTGAATTCTCTTCTTAGTTCTAGGTAGTTGGGTCATGAGATGGCTTACAATCCAGTTTAAGAATATGGTGTGTGTGTGTCTTTCTCTGGTATGTGCGCACGCACACACAAAGTATATCAAACAGTGATTTTGTAGGAGGCTTTTCACTAAAGGTCTTTGTGTGGGTACCAATAAAATGGCACCGTGAGTCCCATTCTGCTATTGATCCCTGTTATCTCTGGAGTCCCACGAATAGGTGGAAGAACTGCCAAGATAGGACACAGGCATTAACGTGTCCATGCCATAATACTATCTATCAAAATACTATCAAATTCCGCATTCCACTTACGATGTGACAGGCATTATGCTGGGTACTGGTCATATCAGCAGCCAAAATCCAGCCACCATGGTTCACTCCTTTAAATACAGCACTCTGGGAGGCGGAAGCACGTACTGTCTGAGCTTAGGAGTTCAAGACCAACCTGAGCAAGAGCGAGCCCCACTCCCACCCCACACACTGAAAACAAAATAGAAAAGCTGGCTAAGTGGTGTGGTGGGTACACATAGTCCCAGCTACTGGGAGACTGAGGCAAAACGAATGCTTGAGCCCAAGAGTTTGAGGTTGCTATGAACAATGACAACACGGCACTCTACACAGTGTGACAAAGAGCGAGACTGTCTCAAAAAAAAGGAAAAAAAAAAAAAATCCAGCCATAATACTGGTGATACAAAGCTTAATGAACAAAAATTCTTATTTTTAATACACTGTCTGAAATCTACAACATTAAGATGGATAAAAGAGAAAACACTCACCTCTGTCTTCCATAAACTTATACAGCTGCTGAAGAAAATTCTCCCTTTCTTCCGGAAATGGTTCTATTTCTTCCTAATTTTAATCACAGAAGAAAGGATTATTATTTTCCTCAATTAAACATTTTAATAATATAAGCAAACAACAATAAAGACTAATAATCATTAAAACATTTCAAAGGCATTTTACCAAATAAAAATTCTTTTAATGCTAAGTCAGTCAAAACCAGGTAAGTCTAAACATTTTATACTTTTTGAAGGACTGTCCTAAGTAATTCAACAGTTAGAAACTCAAATTTAAATTGTCATATAAGAAACAGGACTAGCAAGATTTTTTGTGAACTTTTCGCCATATCAGAGATCTATTTTTTAAATCAAGATTACAAGATCATGAAGACCTACCCTCACTTACAGGAAATTGAGTCACTGTTCAAAATCAAAGCTGACTCTATTATCACTCCTGAAGGAACTACACAAGTTGTAACTTTAAGTATCCTTCTTTAGATACAGTCCGACTGTATAGTACAGTACTTTAAACTTATATAATCCATTAAGTGGGGAACAAACTTGATCTGTAATACCTGGATTCAGACTTGGGGGGAAATCTGCAAGTAACAAAAGAGTTTCCTGATTTGTGAATTACAAAGAAGGGACGAGCTTCTTGATGCTGTGGGGCCTGGCAGTAGGGAGCTGGTGGAAGTAACTTTCAAGGAGCAGGGTAGTAGGTAAGACTGAGGAACTCACCAATTTAATGACTCTCATCCATTCAGCAAACATTTAATGAGCACCTGTAAGTGTAAGCACTATGCTAGGTGCTGAATCAAATAAAGGCACAATAAGCTATGGAGCTTGTCTTAACAGAACATGATCAGGAGTAACTGCAGAGAAAATGATTCAAAATACACAGCAAGGCTTTACAGTTACTCTCACTGAATCATGCATATTTCTAATAGTAAGAATTAGAATATTCAACAGATATTCTAAATAAATCAAAACATATCACTTTTTAATTTAGAACTTCATGCATCTAATGCCATTGTTCTCCTGAGATTTGCCCTCTTATTTCAAAACCTGATACAACAAAGAAAGGCAAATTAAAAAGAAAAAAACCATGTTAACAGTTTGCTTTTCTAGTTCGGAGAGAATAAATGACACCATTAATTTGCTTACGATAAATATTTCTCAATTTAAACATACTCCAAATATGCCAGGTTTCGGTAAGGTAGTCAAGTGTGTGCAAATCTAAGGGGATCTATTTTCTAGGTATTATTTTAAGTGCCCTCATCGTACAATACTTGATTTTAATAAACTGTCAAATTTATTCCTATTCCCCAAACATTTAAGGGAAGGTTGTATTTAACTTAAGGAAATGTTTAAACTGGAGATCAGAATTGTTTTTACAAAAATAACTGTAAAACACAAATCTAAGAACTAAAAGATCTGGCTAACTAATATTTATTGATCATCTGTTACATTTCCCACTCTATGACAGACACTGTGAGTGCGAACATGCACAAGACGGGGCTCCTAACTAGGAGAAGCTCATAGATTAAGGATATAAGTAAATACATATGTATGTGTACATATATACATAAACGACAAAAAACACGTGCAAGGGCCAGTTTAGACTAGCAAACGGGGTAGTGCGTTTCCTGAGGTGAGGAGGTCGCGGTTCACAGGGTTCCTTCTACAGAGATGGTGCGTAGGCAGGTGTGGAATGGGGAGAGAGGTGTGCCAGGCTGCCCGAGGGAGGGGAGGACGAGCAAAAATGGCAGGGCACGGGGATGTGCAGGAGGAGGGGCAGCAGGTGCCCTGGGGAGGAGGAGCTATGCTCAGAGACACGATGAGGAAAAGGAGGAGCTCTGTGCTGAAGCTTGACTTTTACAGTTACAAAAAGTCACTCAGGAGGTTTTCAGCAAGGGAGAAATTGTTCATTTTAGCCTTTTAAATAGAAAGCAGTCAAAGAAAAAACAAAGGAAAGCAATCAGGGAGAAGACTGCAACAAGATAATTTTTACACTACTATGATAAATTACACAAGGTAATTTTAGACTGTTATTACAAACCACTGTATACTAAAATATAACTTCCAAAACAATCCTATTCCATTAATAACTTGCTACAGTTAAATGGCAGAATTTTGTAATTACCTAAAATATTAAAAATAAATTCCCTTAAAATAAACATTCAATAAAATTTAATCTAAGGTCCTTCACTATCTGCCCTACTCACTTGATGAATTTTAGGAAGTTGTTCAGCAAACCGCTGCCAAACCTACAGCACCAGTTACAACAGAACCTAAAACTCCAGCTCTTTGATCCATGCAAATTCACAGATGTCTTATTTATGATATAATTACAACGATCTACCCATTTGTATGAGATAAAATGATGTAAGGTTCTTTAAATCAAAGAGATTTTAACCTTTCCTTTTCTGATTTTTCTTTTCATACTAAATGAAAAATACTTTACACTTTTTTAGATATTTCAATAAAATATTGTGGTATAAACATTTTAAGAGTTGACAGCTGTCTACATGATAATGAAAAACATTTTAAAGTTTAGATGCAACAAGCAATCATGCAACAGTATTATACACCAGTTTATCAAATGGTGTCATATGACCATGTTAATCACAGGATACAGCAGAAGCATGGCAAGAACTATTTTTGAAGTTATTAGAATAACAATATTTAGTATTTTTCATTTCAAAAGATAATATTCCTACCTTAAAGTAATCCAGCTAGAGGACGATGATAAATATCACTGACAATTTCATTGTGAAATATTTCTCAGACTATAAATATTTACGTGATTAAATATCATTAAATATTTATGATAAATCCTAACCCACAAAAGAAATCCAACTATTACTTATAATTTTAACAGGCACCAACAGTTTTTACTTACCTCTTCTTCACTACTGTTGTCCTCCTTTTCTTTTTCATCATCTTCTTCTTCTTCTTCTTCCTCAGCTTCACTGCTAGAGCTATCCTCTTTCAACTCAGTCTTCCAGTTAGCAGGAATAGTTCTACTTTTGTGAAATTCAAGTGCCTGATCAAAGGCTGGAAAGACATCACAAATAAACCTACATGAACTGACGAAATTAAAACAACTGATTTGTCCAAAAATGTTAAGAAACAAAACTACTATGCTAGAGCATGATACAGTAAATCACGCCTGTTATACCAATAACTCAGGAGTTTGAAGAGGGAGGATTGCTTGAAAAAAACAAACAAAAAAACAAAAACAAAACCAATCAGCTGGGAATGGTCCCAGCCCTCAGGTGACAGAGGTGGGAAGATCTCTTGCGCCCAGGAGCTCAAGGTTGAAGTGAGCTATAATCTCACCAGCGCACTCCAGCTTAGGTGACAGCAGAGCACATCTCTTAAAACAAAACAGAGGCATGTGCTAATACCACGGACATTTTTATTTCCCTCTCATTCTCAGTCAACTGAAATTTATTGTTTGCTATGTACCAGGCACCGTGCTAAGTGCTTTTTAATACAGCAATCAATTTAATCTTACCAGTTCTACACATCAGGTGCTCATTTATGGCGAAACTGCTTGTCATTGAAAGAATATTATGTTCTTTTTACTTTTTTTGAGACAGAGCCTCAAGCTGTCACCCTGGATAGAGTGCTGTGGCATCACAGATCACAGTAACCTCCAACTCCTGGGCCAAAGCGATGCTCTTGTCTCAGCCTCCCAAAGAGCTGGGACTACCAAGTACCCACCACAATACATGGCTGTTTTTTGGTTGTAGTTGTCGTTGTTGTTTGGCAGGCCCAGGCTGGATTCGAACCCTCCAGCTAAGGTCTATGTGGCTGGCACCTTAGCCGCTTGAGCTATAGGTACTGAGCCAGAATTGTATGTAACCAAATATAAAAGGAAAATAACAATTTTCTTCTTTTAAACAAATATTTACCTTATCTAATAAAAGTAACTTTAACACAGATAAATCCTATAACAATTTCACCAACAAGCAATCATGCAACATTATTACAGACCAGTCAAAGAGCCATTGTAATAAACATAGCAATACCTAAAAACTGACTATGAATGTTTTTAATTTTTTTAGTTAAACCTAAATTAAAACTATGCTAACAATTAGCTTAAACTAAAATTAGCTAAAAATAATTATTCTCATTTTAAATACAAAGAAATAAAATGTAAACCATAAAATTTTAATAATCGTGAACCAATCTACATACATGTTATCAGATTCAATAAATAAGGAAAAAGAGAAAATATTTACAGTAACAAAAACCCAGCAATAAATGCAATTACAGCATATTCCTAATCAATGAGAAAGACAAAATCAAAATCACTCTGATTATTTTTTCTACCATCCCAAGGAAGTTTTATTTACGAGGCAAAAGCCAGTACAGTAACAGCTGACAATCCACTTCTTCCCCACCTTTCTAGATTATAGATAGCCCTTGATAATAAGCTAAAAAAAGAAAAAGAAAAGAAAATCTATATAACAAAAGACACATGGATTTACAAATCTATAAATTAGAAGAAGAAACTAAATATGAAGGACGTCATTTGAAAAAGCTTTTTTAAATAAAAAAAATTTAATCTTCAAAAATATCAGCACTTTTTAAATTATTTGTAATTTATTCCAAGATTTTCCTTACCTTGTTTTAATATAGCATCAGGCTTTGGTGCAGTATAACTCGTAATTTCATGGACATCTTTTCTTGGAACTGAAGTACTTTTTTTTTTTTAATTATAAAGGAAAAAACAAAATAAAGTGACAGATGAATTAAGAATCCAGTGGATTGCATACATGGAAAGATACTGAAAATATGGTAATATTGATATCTATAAAGAAAGTGAAGTTACAAGAAGGTGGCAAGTCCCAAATAATATGCTAGGGAAGATGTCAAAGTATGAAATTATCTACAGAAGAATCTCACCTTATGGAGATATTTTATAATACAAAGATGTTCTCAAATATCAAAGAGTCTCATGCTTAAATGCAATACTGGGCTCAGTGCCCATAGCACAGTGTGAGGGCACCAGCCACATACACCGAGGGTGGCGGGTTCGAACCTAACCCGGGACAGTTACACAACAATGGCAACCGCAACAAAAATAGCCGGGTCTTGGGGCGGGCACCTGTAGTCCCAGCTACTCGGGAGGCAGAGGTAAGAGAATAGCTTAAGCCCAAGAGCTGAAGGTTGCTGCAAGCTGTCATGCCACGGCACTCTACCCAGGGTGACACAGTGAGATTCTGTCTCAAAAAAATAAAAATAAAAATAAATAAATGTAATACTGGAAACTTTCTAATAATATAAGTTAAAATGTTTGGATGACACGGTGCATAAATTGAGTAAAAAAGAAAAAAAATAGTGAGAATTTGCCATCATCTTAGAATATTCATGAGAAATCAGTTTAAGAGTGGAAGAAAATGTACTAGTTTATAATGTGAATATTCTTTTAAGCATTTTTAAAGAAGTAAATTCTAGGCTCACAGACTTTTATGGAAATATGAGGGTCAGAGGCAACCTATCACATAACACATTATTTCCTATTTTTAACTAATAAATCATCATTCAGCTTCTGTACATTTGGTTTGTGTCAAATGGCCCACAAAAGCCTAAAAATTATTCCAAATACATTTTTGGCCTGCCAATTTTTTTTGTTCTATTTTTAAAATTTCAAATACAAAAGTAGATAAAATTATGCAATGAAACCCTCATGCGCCCATCACCCAACTTAGAATGATCATAAACTCATAGTCAATGCTTCATTTATATCTCTACCTACTTCTTCCCACCCTAACTGGATTATGTTGAAGCAAATCTTAAACAGCATATAGTTTCATTTAGGATATTTCATTATAAATATTTAAAAGAAAATATTAAAAAATATATCATTACTGTACATTTAAAAATTAGACATGATCACTTTTTCATCTTTACTAAGGTACAACTTAGTCAAAATTAATATTATATAATTAAAGTGTACAGTATAATGTTTTTGTATATGTATACATTGTGAAATGAATATCACCATCAAGTCAAATAAGACATCTACCACCTCACCAGTTACTTTGGGAGTAAGGAAAATGTTTAAAATCTACTCTCTTAGCAAACTTCAAGTGTCTAATATGGCACACAAGTACAGGTACCACATTGTACATTAGATTCTGAGAATTTATTCACAAGTGAAAGCTTGTACCCTTTGAATAACATTTCCTCATTTCTCCCACCCCCCATAATTTAATCTCAAGACAGTATTCAATTTCAGTGTTCAAATTTCTCTGATTATCTCCATTTTGTTAAAATTGGTTCCATAGATTTTTTTTTTTCTTTTTGAGACAGTCTCACTAGTCACTATCCATAGAGTGCTGTAGCATCACAGCTCACAGTAACCTCAAACTCTTGGACTTAAGTGATTCTCTTGTCTCAGCCTCCCTACTCAGCTATTTTCTCTCTTTCTTTTTCTTTGTTGTTTGTTTAGCAGGCCTGGGCCAGGTTCAAACCCACAGCCCTGGAACATGTAGCTGGCAACTTAACCACTGAGCTATAAATGCTGAGCTCCATAGATTTTTTTTTTTTTTTTTTTTTTGCAGTTTTTGGCCAGGGCAGGGTTTGAACCCACCACCTCCAGTATGTGGGGCTGGTGTCCTACTCCTTTAAGCCGCAGGCACTGCCCCCATAGATTGTTTTTAAAAATACATTTTCAGAACTTGAAAACACAAATATCTAATCTTAAAATTTGATGACCTTTATAGGGTACTGACACACAATATAGCTCAGTATAAAATATCTGGCTTCTCTAATCATTTAATTTTTTTTTTTTTTTTTGAGAAAGGGTCTCAAGCTGTCACCCTGGGTAGAGTGCTGTGGCATCACAGCTCACAGCAACCTCCAACTCTTGGGATTAAGCGATTCTCTTGCCTCTGCCTCCCAAGTAGCTGGGACTACAGGAGCCCGCTATAACGCCCGGCTATTTTTTTGGTTGTAGTTGTCATTGTTGTTTGGCAGGCCCAGGCTATATTGGAACCCACCAGCTCTGGTGTATGTGGCTGGCACCATGGCCTCTTGAGCTATAGGCGCTGAGCCTGAGCATATAATTCTTAAAGAAAAAAAAAAAAAAAACACAAAATTCAGAACTGAGCTCTAAAAATGTTCCAAGGAAAATCATGTTCCTAACACTTGACATAGATCTCCAGTAGCCCATTTTCATCCTGACTACTGCAAACATTGAGTGTTATCCAAAAGGTATCACTACATCCAGCAGACATGATTTAGAAATTCCTAATTAGACAAATAAAGAATGAACCCCTAAAAAGTCAGACATGTTAGGCATAGCAAATTTGTCTCAGATCACCACGTTATCACCTCCTCAGCAAATGCTGAGAAACGAGACAGCCCTGAGAGTCTGGTTTGCAGAGAAAGACCCAAGTGAGAGAGGAAGGACGCGCTGCAGGACCGACCATGACACTCACAGAGGAAACAGTGGCTCTGGGAGACATTCTGTTTGGAAGGTATTTACTTTGGCGAGGGGGGAGCCAAATGAGGTCATTTGGAATAACTAATTTATCATTTAACATCCTAATTTGGAAAATTAGCATATATTTATAAAGAGATTCTTTTAAACCAAGAGAAATATACTTACAATTTGCCATCTTTGAAAGATCGAACAAGAATATTGTCCTTTTTTACAGCAATTTCATCACTACAATCAGGACAAACCACCTTTAAAAGAAGTGTAAAACTATTATAATTCACAGCACATTTATAGTTATTTAAGTACCTACTAATTAAATGCTTTTAAAAAATACTTTAAGCTTAAAGTTCAAAAATTAATTTTAGTTTGAGAGTAAACAGGCACACGCACACACACAGAAGCACATACAAGTAATTTTAAATTGGCACCCTATATTCCTATATCCTTCCAGCTCTCTAGATAACCAAGACTGTTTTTCAGTGTGGGCATGGTATTGGAAACCGAAGGATGGCTATGACTAGACTGAAGCCATGGACCAAGTTCTAGTCAAAAACGGAAAAGAGGTGGAGCTGGAGTCTTAACTGAGGGGCTCTAGTATGGTTAAGAGAAGGGTGAGGGTGCAGAATTTCCAGAGCATTATGGGCCATAATAATTTTTAGGATAAAATCTAAAATCTTTATAGGAAAGGAGAATGTGCCAAGTGTGGTTGCTCACACCTATAATCCTAGCACTGTAGGAGGCTGAGGCAGGTGGATTGTTTAGGCTTAGGAATTCCAGACCAGCCTGAGCAAAAGTGAGACTCCCCCATTCTCTACTAGAAATAGCTGATCACTGGGGCAGGCACCTGTAGTCCCAGCTACTCGGGAGGCTGAGGCGGGAAGAATGGCTTGAGATCAAGTGTTGGAGGTTGCTGTGAGCTGTGATGCTATGGTGCTCTACCCAGGGTGACAGAGTGAGATTCTGTCTCAAAAATGAAAGTACATTAAAAAATAAATAAGGAGAATATCATAATAGATAAAGTTTTTTAAATATTACTTTAGGTGCTATGAAGAAAATGGGCCAGAGAAAGGCAAGAGCTGAAACAAACTAAGCTATTATGATGATGCAACAAGTGGTGGCTTGGATGTAAAGTGTGACAAATTAAAGGGATGAGAACCATCAGAGATAACTAGGGAAGTGAAGAGATGACCGCAAACAGGACACTTAAGTTTTCTGCTTTGTACAAACAAGGGACAGTGTCATTCATTATAAAAGAAAAAGTAACAGAGAAAGGCCATGTCTGGGCATGAGGGAGGAAATAATAAAAAAAATATTATTATTTATTAAGTTTTGAAGTGGTTCAAGGACATCTAAATGGAGATCCTGACTAGACAAATACCCAGGTCTAGAGCTCAGTATAGAGGTTTAGACTCTAAGGTATGAATTTAGGAGTTAACAGCCTAAATATCAGGGTCTAAAATTTGGTACCTGTGAGCCAAATCCATTCCTTATTTTTCTCTGATGACCTAAGGGTTTCAAAAAATACATATATGACAACTTTGGCCATTCTAACAGTGAGTGGCACATGAGTAAATAGACTAACGCTCCAGTTCTGCTATAGGAATGTAATCTGCATTTTTTTTTTTTATTTGTTTTTGTCTTTTGCCTAGGCTAGTCCAAACTCTTGGCCTCAAGAATCCTCCTGAACCTCTAAGAGGGAAGGAAACCTCCCTAAAGAGAATATATCGATGTATTCTGAACCCTGAATTACAACTTCAAAGGCTGGTTGGAGATGGTGTCTTGCTCTTGGTCGCCCTGGTCTCAACGTCCTGAGCTCAAGCAATACACCCACTTCGGCCTCCAAGAGAACTGAGAATTTGGGCGTGAGTCACCACCCCTTGCCCCAAAATTATATTTTCTTTTCTTTTTTCTTTTTTATGATCTTTATCATTAAATCATAGCTGTGTACAATAGTGCAATCAAGGGGTACAATGTGCTGGTTTCATATATAATCTTAACTATTTTCATCAAACTGATTAACATAGCCTTCTTGGCAATTTCTCCGTTGTTATATGAAGACATTTGTATTCTGCATTTAGCAAGGTTCACCTGTACCCTTCTAAGATGCACTGTAGGCCTCACCAATCACCCTCCCTCCGCTCCAACCTCCCTTCTCCCCTCCCTACCCTTGCCTCTTTCCCTATATTCTTGTGTTATAGTTGGGTTATACCATTCATACGACAGCTATAAATTAGCTTCGTAGTAGGGCTGAGTACATTGGATACTTTTTCTTCCATTCTTGAGATACTTTGCTAAGAAGAATATGTTCTAGCTCAAAATTATATTTTCAAAAGAAATTCTTTGAAAGAATCTTAGTGCTTTAGGAACAAAGTAATAATTATATACACTGATACTTGAATTTTCAGATTACTCATTCATTCCAAAGATCAGCAAATTACTTAATTCTTTTAATACTCAGTTTCTTTATCTCTAAATTCGGATATGTAATATTCATAAAGGTATTAGTACAATCCTTGCACATAACAGGTGTTCAATAAATGTTGGATGGATAGACTGATAGGAAGGTACAAAGATATTATAAAGTACTTACAGTTATTAAAACAAGTAACTGTCTATGTGTTTTCATTATAGGAGCTGACATTTATTGGATACTTAATTTATGCCAAACACTATATCCTATAAACACTGGGGATAAAGAAACGTACATTCACTGAAAAGGATGTAAACAGGTATCACTTGTAGACAGACAACTGTATACAAGAAAGATGCCTCTATTCCATAAAATATTATTTTTCTTGGTCTCCTATACTTGGTGCTTCCTACTTGCTGAAGTCTAGCGGTTATTTAAAACAGATGAAAGTTCAAAAGACTTTCTAGCATGTGTCATCACAGTTTGAGTGACACAAAACTTGGGACAACGAGGATACTCTTGATAATAAAGCACTGAAGGCTTCCTCAGAATCACAAAATGATAATACGAGAAAGCAAACAGACAATTCAAAATGTTCAACATGGGATCTAAGGAGTTACCAACTTTTGGAGTGAAAACATTAAAAAGTAGATAGATTAAAGACTCAGACACTGAAGTAATGTATAATTGTAGTCATGATTATGTAGAGGATACATAAAAAGGCAAGATTAATAACAAGGAACAAACACCCTGGCTCAACAAGTATGGGGAAAATGGCCAGCTATCCTAGTCCACCAGGGAAGGCTTTGTTCTTTTTCAGTCTAGGCTCATGATGAACTTAAGTGTTTTAATAGCCTGCACTACAGAATTTTCGACCCCAAATAGAGAGGGAAGTATAATCAACTCCCACATATCTAATCTCTAAGACTATCAAGATTTTGCCTTTCTTGGATGACTTCAAGGGTTCTTTGTACTCAAAGATTATTTTGAAAATGCTAAAAACAGTTCCCTATTTTGAACCTATGAAAAACACTGATTAAAAAAAATGCATTGTTTTCTTCATTACCTTACACAGTTGAAAAATAAACTCTTTTATACTTAAAATACTCACCAATGCAGGAAACCACAGTGCTTTCTTTTTGTCCAAACTGATGTAATCTACACATACAACTTTGCCTAGCAGCTCATCAATCTGTTTCCTATCATCTTCATCTTCATCACTGGAGGATGAGGAAGACTCTTCCTCTGGTCTGGACAGACAAAAAAAGAAAAAAGACATTTCCATTTATCTTTACAAAGAATAAGCATGTCAACTTTGAATATAGGTATTTCAGAACTCTTATCACAATTCCTAAAACCTACAGAATGGGTAATTTAAATTTTAAATCATTTTCTGAATTTCTTTTCTCTTTCTTTTTTTTTTTTTTGAGACAGAGCCTCAAGCTGTCACCCTGGATAGAGTGCTGTGGCATCACAGCTCACAGCAACCTCCAATTCCTGTGCTCAAGCAAGTTTCTTGCTTCCACCTCCCATGTAGCTAGGACTACAGGCGTCCGCCACAACGCCTGGCCATTTTTTGGTTGCAGCCATAACTGTTGTTTTTGGCGGGCCCGGGCTGGATTCAAACCTGCCAGCTCAGGTGTTCGTGGCT